>UYWX01020706.1:0-22645 GCA_900622495.1 Hydatigera taeniaeformis | reverse complement strand
CAATTATCTCTCAGTTCTGCCGTTGATTACAGGGTAGAATGGTTAAAATCTTCCGAAATGCCAATTAAAAGGGGTCGGTCGAAATTTGTATGTGAAGCCCACCAGGATGAAGGTAATTTTAATGTAATTGGAGCTATTTTTGTAAGTAAATATTTGTACAGAGAGCAATATGACAGGCGATTAAGTAGGATTCTTATAAAAGCGAAAATAAATCGTCTTATTTGGTCATTTAATCACTGTAACGTTGGTCACAGGGTTTGCGTACAAGAAATACACTGTTCAATCCTTGCACGGTAGGTGCATAAGAAGCAGTACTTTTGTCATTCAACAGGAAAAAACCTTCAAATACAATAACAACATCCTCATTTGGACAATCCTTTTAGAAAATGGTATGACCGAACTTGTGTCACCTTCTCGGGTACGGTGGAATTAGTCGTGAATAAAATATGTTGCTCAAGACTCTCCTCATCAAGTAACAGCATTTTAAGAACGCAGTCAAAAAAGGTGATACTCGATGCGTTGCCAAAGACATTCAGCCTGAAATTAGTACTGGAGAGTGGTTGCCTCAAACTACTTGAGCATCCCGGCACTGGCAGAAAAGCATGTACACCCAAACAACTGATGTCAAGACCTCAACTTAAAGCGCTTGGATCCTTTAAATGGTCCGGTTAAAGCAGGAAAGCACCTTCACCCTTGCATCATCAAATGCATAGCCAAGTTTATTTGCCTGAGAAAGTTAAAAATGACTCAAAACTAACGCACGGTCCGATCCAAAAGCACCTACACCTACGGAGCTGAACAGGACCAAATTAATGCAATTATGCCCTCACAGTTCCTTTTCTCCATACAATGCTCCACAGTAGTAAACACATTAGTCATGGCAACTAGTTTTTATGCATTTTACAATCGTAATGGTTTGAAAATGATCTTAATGACTGTAATTATTGTGATAGCATTGCACTTCACAGCGATTAGACTGCGCCTTCCACACCAGTTTGGCATGTGATCACCGCATAAAACCCTCATAGAAATGCTACTTAATTTTATGCATTCCTATGAATGGCATTAACTACACTTTCTAGGATGGGAAGTAGTGGTTAGCTCTAGTGGCTTTAAAAAAGTTTTCGCTATGAGTTAAAACAAATGGGCTTTATCAAAAATGAAGAAAGTGAGGAAAGTTATGGACAATTTAGTACCCCTAGTTATGAACTTATTAAATGGCAAAATTGATGACTCACTTGTCGGTGGTGAAACAGATTTTTTGAGAATTTGTGTGAAGGCTTCATTGGACGCATTATGATCCAGCGATTGCTACCAATAGCTTATCCGGACCAAATTGAAGTGCCTTCGAGAGTCGGTGTCAAGTCTCCATCCGCCCTCTGTGTAACTATAAAATTAAGGAGCAAGCTGGCAGTAACAGCTTACAGACCACTTACCAGTGAGAGTCAAGATGAAGGAAGGGCACTCGCCTTTGAACGACGCTGTAAAATTCGTATTCATTAGAGAAGGCTCCAAAGCAGACTTTTCAAATCGCCCTATTGTAAGAGGCTATAGTAAGCTAACGACGTTAGAAGACGCTTAAAGGCAAAATTGAGAAAGGCATTACAGTGTAAAGGAATGCAGTGTATGGCCGAAATAATGAAACCATGCCAGGAAGTATGGATTCCGAATCAGCACTCTCTAGAGTCGTCGTCAACTTCCATATTGTGTTAAGGCAACTAAAACTCCCAAAATAAGTTGTCACAACCGATGCTGCTCAGAAATATGTGGAATTTCGGTTGATGAGGTAGTAAAAGTTGATCATTTTATTTGTAAGATGAGCATTTTAGATTTGCCTTACCAACATACCCTGCACTGCACTCCGTATTTTTCAGAATTAACGCATTTACATCATCGGCGATGGCAACAATGACATAGTTAAAGAAAAATCATTTACAAATTGTGTCAACCATCATAATATTAGTTGACCGTACAAGGTCAATCAATTGATACCGCTTTGATGCAGTTATGGCGATGAGCAAAAACAATCACTCACAACCAAATCAACTTTCGCTTCCCCTTAAGTCGTCTAATTACACTTCCATAACTCAAATAAGTTGATATCACTTGAGAAGTCCTTGACTGTTGTCATCGATAAACCGGGTCAAAGGGAACACATCAGTCCAATGTCATTGCATTATGTTAATGAAACGCTGACTACATGCTTTTACGCATTATTCAGTCTTGTTGGAAGTCCAAAAGCCGCGACACTGGCGTGAAGAGTGTAACGTTGCCGCATAGGAGGGCCTGGAGGCAGGTGGCGCAGCCTAGAGGTCAGGTCGTCCGGAGGAAGTTAGATTTCATGACTCATGCAGCAGCAATTTTATATGACCTGTCTCTCCTTTTATGCAGTACCCATACACTCCTCTTGATCAATCCCAAGCCTTAACAGCCGTAGTTTAATCAGTGTTACAAGAAAAACTTACAAATTGCGCGACTTAAAAGAAATAGGACTCCAGGAATGCAAATCTACCCTAGTAATTCCTCTGCACCTAAAGACCCTTTCTAGGTGAAAAATGGTGTGGGAAAAGGCGGCTGTGAAGACCAAATGATATACGTTTTACCGGCAGTAAGATCGTGGCTAAAAATTGCAGAACCACATAATAGTGGATCAGCTTGACAATGGATTTCTGGCCGTAAGATTTCCTATTTCGTCCTCCTTACAGTTTATAGGCTATACTTAGCCTTTTTGAAGTGGACACTTCAGTTGCTAGCCACAGCTCGTCAACAGATTTATTTCATTACAAATCAAGTTCAAAGTATGAATTCTTGTTCTTCTTTCCCTTCAAAAGTGAAATGAGTGAAGTTCATTCCGGCTCCGAACCAGATTGTATGATGTGGTGACATGGAGGACGCATTATTCTCAAAGCCAAAGCGGTCAGTTGTTTGCCTTTTCACACCTGCAGAGGCGATCTTCAACCAAATCGCCACAGAGATTGCTGGCTCAACATCATGAATGCATAGTTTGAAATTTGCCTTCACTCAGTGGTAGCAGTTGAATTCGTCCATTCGGGAAAGTTGATGCCATGCTGATCATAGATTGACTAACAGGCAGCCAGGCCCATAGACTGACAATGTTTCCGTCCACTCTGTTGGTCACAAAATGAAGCCGATTGGTTTTGGTCAACTTGGTGGGTACACGTGAATATGGAGAACGTTCAAGAGCATGCCGCTCCTCAAATCGCCTGGAACAATGCCCAATGAGTTTGTTTCCTTCGTCACCCATTTTACTGCCTTTAATTGGGAGACTTTTTTGGGCTCGGACATTGCTCTCCGTACGAGTTTATGTGTTGCGCTTGGCGGCTGTCACTTAGCTTGAATCATATTCGTGCTCTTTACCAGCCAAGGACAACGCTCCGTCATGGGTAACTTTGAGGTGCTTTCAATTACTCGATTCAAGCACTTTTGAATGACGCCATCAGCCTAACAAGTGACCATTTAGCAAATGACCTCTCTCCATGTCATTACCCTATTTCGACAAGAAGTATTTTAAAACACTTTTACCGTATAGTTGGTGCTGGGATGTGAAAGATTGACTGCAGCAGAGGAAATGAAATGAATAAAATTGTTGCAGCTTTAGTAGATGCAGGGAAATAGAGTTTATCATTTGACAGTAAAGTCAAGTCGGGACAAAATTAAGAATAGCGATTGTAGTACATATGAGTTGCCTAATCACGCCTTTATAGGTCGACGACAGGACTTCAGTTTAAACTCTCAAGCCTGGACAAGAATCAAACTCTTTTCCTGCATTTCTTCCTTATTTCACAAACACAAAATGCACGTTTGAAGGCAATCAAGGGAGATGAAATTGAATGAGGAGGAGATACAGTGATCGACGTTGAACACAAAAATGAAGACTGTCCCAACTTTTTAATGTCCTATCAAAAACTTAATTTACTGAACGCTTGATCTTGACCAATCAGAGAAGCACAAACAAGAACGCTACGAATGAAGCATCCTGCAACATTTTAGAAGAGACACGCAGTACACGACTGCACATTGGAAGCACTTAAGTGTTTCAGCTTTTGGATTGCAAAAATTCTTGGGTTGTCTCCAAAGTAACGGTTGCTGTGGTCACTGTTCAAATCTCCAGGCTTGACTACTCTTGAGGAGGGTACTTTTGGTGAAAGCTTGAAGGCAAAAGTCCAATTTTAAATTGTGATGGCAACACATAAAAAGTGGTCGCATCTGGGCACTTTGTACTTTGTAACTTTGTTGATACCTCATCATTATATACACATATTTTTAGTAATTATCTGGGATTCTTGAAGACTACTGCTTCCTTTTTTATTACCAACTTGGGGCTGCTGAGCTCCACTGGGGAAATAGCAGCGACAGTCGAACGTATATTCCACAACTTGAGGTTAGCCGAACCAAAATGCGCATTTGAGTTGCAGTAAATTTTCAAATCAACATTAGGCAACTTTCACAAACTCATCATGCAATTATTTGCAATTTTTGCTAACCATCAATTACTACAAAACGTATTGCTTTGACTTTTGAATAGCTTTTTGGTTCTTCATTTAAATTCACTTAAATCTTTGGTCTGACTGTTTGCGAGAACTTTTGGTGAGGCACAAACAGCAAGGATGACTCCGCCGAAGAAGTGAGATAAGTTTCGCCATTCTCTCCGAGGCCTCATTGGAAGGTACCTTAAGTTCTCTAACAACGGCAGCAATTGAGTGGTAAAACACTGTGCAAATGTGTTGACTCCACCCTGAATTGGTTCTTTGTTCTTTTGAAAATGCTTTGACGAAGGCAAGATTATATGCTAATGTGATACGCAACAGGAGTGACAAATGGTTGCCTATTGCTCACACCCTCAAAAAAGACGGTAAAGTAAATTAAAAACAAAGGCATAATCGAATTTGGCAACATTCGTTGATAGAAGATGTTTACTTCCTTGAGGTGCGATGGTGAGGTGTTCGACACTCGTCCCATCAGGATCATGAAGTTGGAAAAATTGTTCATGCTGTTGCCAGTGCAATGAATGGTTTTTTTGTCCACATTACCTTACATGTTTTGACTCTGTTGAAAATAGTACCGTTGGGAAGGGCCCTACAGTAACGACGATTCGAAGACCTCCACAATGTACTTCCTGTGAGCTTATAAAACATCAGTGTTGTGTGTGGGTGAAGTTAATCCACTTAAGGTGCAAAAGTTGAGCAAATGCTTTCAAAAGCATTTTTTTAAGCTGGAATTTGTGTATCACCATTTGAGTAATTGGGTGGGCGGAGGAGGGAGAATGAGAGGCTCTAAGTGAAGCCATGGCATACGGTGAGAAAGCGCCAGTGGTTACCATAATGCCAATGTTCCCCAACCTTAAAAAGATGTTATTGGTAAACTGTTCAAATTTATCCAATTCCCTCACCACCTAGTCGAAAGTGAGTGCTTATTTCAGTCGCTTCAGCGCGGACTCTTATCTGTTGCATCCGAATTCGCCTGCGTCATCCATCCCCGCATTCGAGTGGAGTGTGTGAGTGCGTGAAAATTCCAACCAAATGCAATTCATCATGTCGTATTAAACAAGGTGGTTTTTTCAAATGATGGTGAACCTAAAAGCCTCTCTCACACGAATGGCAACAGGTCCCGATAAAAGCACAGACTCCAACGATCCATGAAGCGTTGCGGTGCGTAATTGCCCAACTTGACTAGACCTGCGTTAAGTTGATGCATAAAACCACACAGCCGACAGTCCAGCCTCTTGTCAACCTGTGGAGAAAAGTTATGGAACAAATTAGCATTTTTAAACAGAAAGGTCTCTTGAGATTAAAACCTTTGTTAAGGGTCTTGGTGATTCCTTCCAGAGGGCAAAAGCACGCTTACTTTTTTATAACCTACGACTACGCTATCTCGAATACTCCTATAAATTTCGCGAAACACTAAAAATGTTTCAATTCGTAGTTTGAAAGGGAGACGGTTGACCTACTATGAGGCAATCCTTCTGCCTTGTTAAAACCAATCTGCAGGTCATGCGGTTAGTCGCTTTTTGATTTCAAGCTTTCACCTTCTTAGTTGCCTTTAATTCAGTACATTGAAATGGAAAATTGTCCAGATAAGCAAGTTCTTTTACCATCTTGCACATTTCCATGACTCTTATGAGCCACATGTACCGCTCGACTTGTGCACTGCCTCACTCCGAGTATTTGTGAGCGAAAAGGCGCTTCTTTTTTCACATCAAAGTTAGTAAACATTTAGTCATGCTTCAAAGGTTTATGTAAACAGTCGAAAACTTAAGTGCCCGCTTTGGGGCTTATTTAAATTAGCTGTTGTTGCCTCTTTTTGTCGTCCATCTAACTTCATCATGACGTTTTTTTTGCTGTTTGTCACCATTCTTGGCACCAAAAGGTAGAATGTTGGGAAAAAAAATGCTGTAGCCGAGGTTCACAAACTCACATAAATGTCACCATGTTCCTTCCAAGCGAAATATTCGGCATAAGCAGTATCATTTTTATCCAAGTAGTGTAGGTATTCGGCTAGTTCGCTGGCGGACTTAAAGTCGTCCACGTTGATGTAGGAGTGAGGTGGAAGGATGCTCTCATAATCCTCCTTGTATGCACCCAAAACGATTGGAACCATGCCGTATCTGCAAGGTAAAGAGGAGGCTGCAACACCAACTTCAGATGTACAATTGGTCCTACACGATTTCATTCCTTAAGCAGATCTTAATACCTCAGAGCGTTGAAAGTCACCTTCTCTGTTATGTAATATCTGCAGTTTGAATTCTCAAATGCCAGGTAGAACTTGTAATGCTCTGCGATCCATTGAAGAGGATCTCGTCCTGGTGGTGTCTCCTTGCCCATTCCACCGTAAATATCAACCTACAACAGTAAGTGGATTAACCATTGGTGGCCGGTTCTCGCCTTGATCACAATCAGAACGAATTAGGACTTATTTGAAAAGAGACCAAAGAGTTCCGCAATTCTTTACTACGGATAATCTTTGGCTTCTTACCGGTATAATTGCAGAAATTGTATAAGCAACCAGATCTCTGTTATTTTTTGGTGAACTGTTGGAAACCAACCAAGCGATTAACCTCCTCCTCTTCCTATGACTGCTTGGCAGTAGGTAAGTGTTGTTTTTTGCAAGCATTGCGGCTATTTCGCTGATGGTAAATCTCTTTCCACGATTCGTCTTGCGCAAGAACATTGGATACATGTAAGGCACTTGAGACCACGGCATGTAGGTGATAAACATATCCACCTACATTAATAAAATACAACTTATCAATTATCAATTCCCCAATCAAACACAAGGGTAATAGCTTAGGATTCGAGAAGAAATGAGAGTAGATTATTTCAAACCTAGTCAGTCTCTCCAACCTTTGCGTTTCCAGTTTTCCTCAAATGAGAGCACTTAGAAAGGACTTTTTTGTGCTGATGCGCAACATGCATACATGGCAGGTTTGCGTTAGGAGACAATTACGGTTAGTCGCCGGCAAAAGGCTCAGGTTGGATTAGCGTGCACAAACCTACCTGCTCCATTTGGGTTTGAGTCAATGTTCGCATATGCACAGGACTCTCAACTGACTCGAAGGCAATGAGAACACCTCGCCGTTTTAGATATTCTGCCTCTACTGTGTAGAATGCCTCTGAAAAGACAGCTATGTCACCTGCGCCTAAACCTTGAAGGTAATCAGTGTAGTTACACTTGTAACGACATCCTTCGGATTCAGTGAGATGATACAATAGGCGTCTGTCATAGAAAATCTTTGGCGGTTTGACAAGAGATAAATCACTCTAAAGGGGAACAAATTTGTCAAGGCATGCTACTCAGTATACAACTTAAATACTAAGCAAATGGTTTGGTGCTTTACCTTATCGTGAGAAAAGGCTGATATCCACTCAAGCTGTTCTATAGCATGGTAGTAGGGATGTGGTTGTGCTTGAAAGACGTTGAAAAAATTCCTCGTCCTAAGAAAGAGATTCTCAGAGCCGAATGACTCGTTTGGTTGCCAGCTCCATATTGCAGCTAAAATGATGAGGTTAAAAATTAACCATCCAGTGATAAAGAAGGAGAACGCAGACTCATTCATCAGCCTGCTTCCGCATATCTGTGAAGTTGATGCCAATCACCGTGACGAACATAGCCAATCGTGAGTAAAGGAATTCGATTGGCTGCTAGGACGTGTCATTCGGTTGAAGCCTTGCAAATTACACTACAACTCTATTCAAAGTGCTTGATTTAGTAGACGGATGTGAGGTTGAAAATATGCATTGCTCAACATCACTTAAATTAAATAGATTCGAAAATCTTGTCAAGAAGCGACACCCGACGCCTTACTTTGCCTAAATGCTGTATTTGTCAATGCTGCACTACTAAAATGGGAGCCAGCCCGTCAAGTTGTTAATCAACAGTGCTGATTTAGCCCTCGAAGGCATTAAGAATCAAAGTACAACGACATTTATTGTAAAAGTTGCGGTAAATATTAACATCTTGTCTAATTATCCAGTCTTTACTTTGGAGATTTTTTATGTAGCCGCGCTGTTAGACGATAAAACTGTGAGGCCGAAATGCACAACAGGTTCATTCTCGCTTGGTTTATTGATAAGGTCATGGATGTATTAGCATTGAGGTGGATATCTAGTACCTTCAACATGAAAACATGCATGAGTTTTTGAATGTGAACCGGTGAATGCACCGGAGCTTGTATTCATGCGACTGAATCCTGTGCAGCTGCTGATCTTGGTGATTAAAAGTAAAGGCAAAGGGGATGAAACTAGGAGTGTTCTGCATTGTATGCGACCTCAGTAAAATTCCCAATTCGAAAGTCGTGGAGGACTTCCCACAGCATCGACATTCGAGCACTTCTGTTTGCTATGTCACTACACCTCCTCACAATTTTCCCAATCCACCAGTAACCTTATTTCCGGCCAACAATCACAAGTATGGACCATTGCCTACTTCGTTCTCTGTCAAGGCTTTCAGTAAACGTGGCTCGAGGTATTCTGGTGGAATTGGGACCAAATATAGGTTCTCCAGCTGACGTTTGCTCCCCATTGTCCCTTTTGCTGATGACTAGTGGCTTTGGACGACATTGTCAAAAGTAGTCTGCTACTACTTTGAGGCTGTCGATCATGTCCAGTGAGGATCCCACAGAGTGGAACGAATACGTGTTGTACCAAAAGTCTTATGCCCTCAAGATGGACGAACTTTGTTTTACTTAAAAAGAGTCAGAATCCAGTTTATTAGTAAAGAGGTAAAATAATACTTCTTGCCCTTTGCGTCAATGTCGACTGGTAAGGTGTCGGCTAAAGTTGGGCAAATTGGTTTACTTCAGACCACATCATTCGACTCTCCTCAAACCTGAGTTAGGAAAGAAGACGTTAGTTGACATAGCGTTCCGGTTTACTTCGTGATACTGAAGGCTTGAACCGAATAACACTTGTCTTACCTCAACCATGAGAAACCGGCCATCTGTAATTGAAAACTCCATCTGGCGTTCACACTGTGAACCACTCGTTGTTTGGATGCTAAACCCATACTGTGAGGACCTAAGAGGTTTCCGGCTAGGAAGAAAGCATTATTTGGGGCTGAATGCATGCATTCGAAGGGGAATACGAAGGAATTGCGCCTTGGCTTGGTCTGAAGGCAACCTAACACGTATAAAAGGGACAAATACCAAAGCAACGGCCAGACACAGAGGTTGTCACACAAATAAAGGATTACACTGCCCTTTGCTTCTTTTGAGCGAAGCTACCCTCCGTGGCGCTGAAAGAAAACGCCAGGAACCAGCCGCCCCAATCATTAGCATTCAAGAGACCGATAGTCTGTACTTTACCTTCTTAACAGCTCAAACTAGATCTGAGGTTAGGTTCAGTATGAGAGCAGGAATCATAGGGAAAGCTCTGCCGATCAATAATAGTGTTGAGGACCACCTGTTAAAATACTGATCTAAAACAGATATTTGACATAGGAAGACGGAATCAAACACGTTCCCGTGCATAGTAGGACAGATGATAGCGTCGAGCTTAACATTCACATGAGGAAGTGGCAGGGAGGAACTTTGATAAGAAGTTCATCCGAATGATTTACGGCGGTGCTGCTCAAGTTTTAATATTTTGCCCGTGCAATACAGTAATGGGTTAGACCCAAAAAATTTTCCCCTCCAAGTGTTATAGCTTCCTTTGCACTGCAGAAGCATGTCATAATCAGTGGACAGAATGGAAGTCATGAAAAAGTCGGTTTCGCTTCCCGCAGCCACCATTGTAGCGCTTAAGAGACTTCCCATTAGGTTTGAGAGGACACTAAGTTAAAACCGACTGCAATGCTTGCGTGGTCGTAGCCACTGCATGATAATTTGAAATCATCGAAGATTGATATACTGATTGGTAAAATTTTGTAAATTGGTAAAAATATTCTATTCCTTAACCGAAAAAGTCGAAATACCATGGCTTTTTTGAACGCCCTGTGCTGCAATAAGGCACTTAAAAACTATGACTTAATTTTATTGAGGACCTTCTGATAACAATCCTTAACTTCATATGTACCAAATTAGTTTAATTACTTACTAAATTGAGTTGTGGAGCGCACTTTTGAAAAATCTCACGCTTCTGAGTGGTCTTCCTGGTTCGTGTTTGCGCACAGGTATTATTGATTCAGTTTACTTGTATCTGTATTTTCTTACTTCTTTACGCCACTGAATCTCTTTTTTTAAGAATGGGCTTTGATTCAATCCACTACTCGCACCCTAGAACGTGTGGACAGGGAAGTCGTTGCTGTCGTGTTTGTTCCAATAGGCATGGTCTCATCCGCAAATACGGTCTGAACATGTGCCGTCAATGCTTCAGGCAATATTGTGCGCTTATTGGCTTCAAAAAGCTTGATTAAATGGTTATTCTACTTGGTGGTTATGTCTGTAATTTTGTGTTCAGTTGGTATAACTCGCAACGTTCTTGGATAATTAAAGCATAATTTAACGGTTGCGTAATGTAAACCAGTTAATACTGTTTCTTTCTTGAATGCTTCAGTTGGGATTTCGCATTTGTGACTAGCTGGGAGCCACGTCTCAACTTTTATTCATTGCCTGATTTTTGGGATTTATTTATTTCTTTCCTGCGAGTATCAATATTCATTAACTTTCAAAAGCTACCTCTTTGTGTATTTCGTTCTGAATGTGTTTGTCCCAACAAGCCTTTTACTGTTCACCCACTCAATGACAAAGACGTTCTAGCAAGTGAATCTGGGTTTCGAAGCGGTCCTGTTTTGTACATTCAAGCTGGACAGGTACAGCTACTGCTCCTACTGTTTTATCCACTCTCTGCAGCGTTGTTCCTTTGCTCGTGTTGTCTCGGATTCCTGAAACGACGAAGTTACCATTACATGCAAATCAGATTTTTAGTTAAATTGCTATTTCAGATAAGTTGTCACTTATTCTGCTCTTGTGGTTCATGGAATGGCGTACCCGGACTGTTGGCTGAGGTAGAGCAATGGTGCCTCGTATTTGTTGTTAATTTGCTGAATCGGGTGGATTAGGTTGGCTTCTGCTAGAGTATGCTGCCTTAAGTGCAAACTCCGTGTCTGATGTTCAAATGTTAGCAGCAGTGAAAACTTACTCCAAAAGCTAGCAAACTAGTCCGAGTTCAAGTCGATCATTATGTTGTCATGGGTTATTATTCGTGTGTCGTCTGTATGGGTTGCACTGTCACAAACTGTTTGGTTTCACTACCGCTAAACCTAGAAGGTTGGTTAGAAGCTGAGCTGCCTAATTGTATGATCAAAAGGTGCTTATCTGCTTCTAACCTTTGGTTCTGGGCGATTTATGATTGGGAGTTCATTTTACCTCTTAGTGTTGTCTATCACAGCACATCCACCACCTTGCTTTTAAAGGAGGGTTTTGCGATACGTAAATTTGTCTGTAGTGTCTACCGCCTTACGTGTTTCATTCGTACAACATAGGCTGTTTAGCACATTAAGACCGATGCGGAGAGCCCTGATTGCCCTTTGCGTAAACAGAGGTATGGTAGGAGCTTTGCACCCTCGCACCTGTGCGTGGCAAGTGCAAGATGCGTTGTTACAGGGTTCTGACTGTTATTCGTGTATATAAAACAATTGGTACTACCTTTCCATGAGAAAGTAGCTGGGTGGATCATCTAATGCTTTTATGGGAGGTGAAATTCACTAGTGCGTGTACGTTGTTAAAGCCCGTCCAGTCTGTTATTGGTGTTCTCAAATCCGCTCCCCAATGGCACCTCTTCGTAGATCGATTCCCCTTCCTATTTTTAAGACACTTCGATGACACGCATTTGGGGAGCTGAGTTAACCTTTGATTCACTTTCTTCTAACTGTTGATCTGGGATCTATTGACCTTGTGCATACACTCCTGCAAACACCTATGGCAGGTAGCCATGTTTTCATCTAATCGACGCTGACCAGTTTGGTAGCTACTAATTTCATCCCGAATTCATCCGTCAGTAGTGGTAACAGCAGTAGGAAATGAAGCGACGTCAGTGGGCCTACTTAGTGCTAGGTTAGCCACTTTTATGATGCATTCAAAATCTCATTAAGGGTCACCATTGGAGAAAGGGGGATGCTTTAGTTAGTTTGCATCGCCTGACAGGTTTGACCATCAGTAGAAATCGAAATGACCTTCCTGTAAGTCTTCGGGTACCGGCATTCGTAAGATAGACCTTATTGAAATTCTTATTGCTGCTTCAAGACGCCTGGCTCACTTTCCCATACCCGGGTAATAACACTGCTAAATGCCTAAATTGTTTGCATGCGAGCTATTCGAGGTAGAGAGCCCGAGGTTGAGCTAGAGCTGTAGCAGAGATCGTTACTAGTCATGTTAGAGGAGAAAGGTTAGCTTCATGGAAGTCTGTGTGGTTACGTATTCTCATGTCCATTGGAAGAGTGAGGCCGTTATGGGAGTAGACAATCAGAGTACTATATGCCTTTTCTTACCGCATTCTGGTGAAGTTTTATGCGTTCTGAAATATTACTCTGGACCTACAAGCCTAAGAGTGATGTAGAGTGTTATCTTCGCACACTAAATTAAATCAAACAAAGCGATACCCAGAGCACTAAAGAGTCGATTAATGTGGCGTCCCAAGGCTTCTTCATAGACGAGAGGAGGTACGATACTTGAGCCGAATACATACGTTCAGCAAAGTGGGAGAGGATGAGGGCGTCCCGCATGGCCACGAGGCAGGCCTACCTGGGTATGGCAATATGGCCACATAAACGACCTGTGCCGCATCCGGGACTCAGATAAAAAGTACTACGATCAGAGAGCAGCATCTTAGGTAAATCAATTCTGCACCGTTGTTTCGTATTTCTTGACAGCTTCCCGATAGGGTACAGAGAAAATGGTGGACAGAGAGCTATGCAATACATACTGGCCATTTAAATCGCGTTTTGTAGGGGAGAATTGCATTTTAATCTGATTACCCGCATGCAAAGCTGGGAGAACATTCTCTAAACTAGTCCGAATACTATTATGGCAAGCCTTTTCCTTTTCTGCTGTAACTCTCTTGGAATGCCTGATCAGTCACCTCTGAACAATCCTCGCTTAAAGAAGGATGAGTCGAAAGATGTGGAGAACAGGGAGGAAGTTATTGCAAGCTGATATCGCATGGGGAAAGGTAGATGACAACGAGGTGGCAAAACCCTGATCATCAGTGTAGGACCCCGGGACTTCCCACTGGGTTGAGCCGAACATATGTATTTCAGGAAGTAAAGGAGGGATTAAGCCCCAACTGAACCCGATGGCCAGCCCACGGATATAAGGACAAGACGGTTGCCAAAGTTACCTCCAGGACCCAGGTTGTTAACGCAAGGTGGTTGTTGCAACTGAGACATGTGCAGCAGTTAAGGATGCTGGGATAGCAATATGATGGATGCTAAAGTTTTGCAGCTCAACAACCTAAATAATGGCAAACTTATTGCACAACATTGTTTATGTAACCACCTGATGTCTGGCGGTTACTGTAAGATTTGTCCGCTCCATGTACGCGCTGGCTGGCCTTCGGACCAAGCTCAGACCTAATCCCTTTGTTCTCCCTGGAATGCATGTATTGAGCTCCGCTTAGTGCCTTTTTTACTCGATGGGAAGCTTCAGAACGCTACACTTATTAAATTTTTTCCCCGTGTATTAACGTTTGGTCAGATATTTCTTCTCATGGAGGATTTTTTTATTAACCTTCAGACACTAATGAGCTGAAGACAAAAGTCAATTTTTCGGCATCCTAAGCAACAAATCAATAAGAATATTTAACAATACCATTCACTTCAACGTCAAGCCGCACCACTTTGTGGAATGCATGCGTTCTACACTATTTCCTGATTAAACGCGCGCCTGTTGCTACATCGCATTTCGGATTGTTGGTGGGTCAAGTGGGTGCTTCCCCCTCTCACCTGTTACATTCCCATGTTGTATAGCTCCTCAACTTTCCATTGGGTTTTTTTCAAACCCTTTGCCACGGGCGGAGTCTTATCGTATCTCCAATGGATTTTGATAGCATCAATTATTCGCATCCCAGAAGTTGTCGTTAAGGGAGTCATTGCTGTCGGGTTTGCTCTAATAGACATGGTCTCATCCTCAAATTTGCTCTGAATATGGGCTGCCAACGCTTCAGACAGTACTGTGCACCCGTTGTTTTTAAAACGCTCGACTAAGTAGATATTTTGTGCTACTAGTTTCCCTACCGATCATTTTTTTTGCAAAATTGAGCGCCTACTCATGCTCAATAGCTCCATGGCTGCGTATTGCGCCATTGAGGCCTTTGCTAGCTGTTTCTGTTACTTTGTGCCACCAGCTACAATCGTGAAATCAGGACTAAATTGGCCTCGTTTTTACTAGCTTAGCATTATAATGCATCACCCTGTTTCCGGTTGATTTTGCTCTCTCTCCGAAATGCTACCCCATATTTGCCTTTATTCTCACCTCCAATTACTACTTTACATCGTCTCTGTTGGCCACATCGCTATCATATAGCCATGCCAATGGCATTTGTCAATTTTAAAGTTGGCTATGTAACGTCCCCCGATTTCGCCTTGGCAATATAAGTATAATACTTGTATCCAGACAAAAAATATAGAAACAAGGCTGTGGTCTAGTCTGAAGGTCAGTCCTCGCGACAAAGGCAAGATGGTCGCAAATGTAATCGCTCTCCGTATAGGTAGTCAAATAAGCAGTTTTACATTGTCCACCTCGGCGCTTTCCTTGATGCACCTCCATCGCTAACTATTACAGCGTAATCAGTACTGCGTAGAAACATCCGCGATCCAGCCGCACTAGTCATCAGCTCTCACGAGATTGGGTGATGTACTTCACCCTCTCAGCAGCTTCGATTAGATCTAGAATTACCCTCAGTCTAAAAACAAGAATCATAGTCGAGCACTCCTGTTGACCGTAAATTGCGCCCTCCACTAAACGTTGGAACATTGTTCTAAGGCAAATGCGCAATAGAGGAAACGAGATTGAACGCAGCCCCTATGATCGGGGGTTTAGCATAATGCTATCGCCACTTCTGCGTGCGAATGTGCTAGAAGTCTGCTGTGGTCGCTTACTGTCGTGGCAATTGTAATACCTTGTTTATGTGACCAAATGACGTTGGGCGGTCACTTTAGGTTTTGTCTGGTCCTTGTACACATGGGCTGGCCTTCGGGCCGTGCTCAGGACCATTTGTCCTGTTGTCTTCAGAATACATGAATCCAGCCTCTAATTGATACAATTTGTGTGTTTCTTGCTCTGTTCTGTCAAGAGCTCAAAATAACAACTTGGATACCGTACTCAGATGTGAGAGGACTGCCTTCCATGCATTTTAATGGCTCCAATAATTCTACTTTATTGTTAGTCTCGAATATGGAAGAGGTGTTAGATTTAACAACTTTGATAAATGTTCATAGAAAGAGAACTTGGAGGATATCCTGCACCCTAATCTACACCGTCTCTGGATGTATGTGTTTATCCCTCGGCTCATAAAGAAATGTAGATTTGTTAGGGTACATTGTGATCGTATTTCTCAATCAGTATATGTAGAATTGCAATTCCATGTGAGGCAGCATATTTTCGGTGGCAAAATGACGGTCGTCATTGTTCATGCTTAGATGAGCTCAACCATAATAGCCTTATTGACCCAAACTACGGTCTATGTGGGTATTTAGTTGGGCCAACACTACGATTTTTGATCTGCCCTGTGCTGGGTACCACGGCAAACTAAGGATACCATCAACCTCTTTGGTGTTGGGTGTTTTACTCCAATACGTAATGAGGTGTAAATTGTACTTTGAGGGAAGGAGGTGTGAATTCA
Source organism: Hydatigera taeniaeformis (assembly GCA_900622495.1). Taxonomy (NCBI): domain Eukaryota; kingdom Metazoa; phylum Platyhelminthes; class Cestoda; order Cyclophyllidea; family Taeniidae; genus Hydatigera; species Hydatigera taeniaeformis. The sequence goes on along the minus strand of UYWX01020706.1, from coordinate 6,353 downwards.
ATCAGAACGCAGTGTTCGAGAGATCCGCAGAGGATAAGTCTTCTCTCACTAAGTGATACTCATCCGCGATGCACATCTTACTTGTGACAACATGACGTTTGGCGGTCACCTTAGAATTTGTCTGGTCTCTATGCACGTGGGCTGGCCTTCGGGCGACGCGCAGACCCCATTTGCTCCGTCGTCTTCGGAATACATGTATTCAACCTCACTTATGCCTAATAAATCCCCTTGTAAAAGATTCAGGGAGGAAAGGTCCAAACACACCACAAAGGGGTACATTAAGGTGGAAATGTCTGATATGCGTTGAATTGAATGAAATCCTTTGCATTGGCAACCAACGAAGAAATTCAAATGCACAAATGCGCCTTGGTTATTTGCTCAAAAATAGTAAACTGCCAAATATGAAATTTATTCACTGCACCCGTTTGTGTTTAAAAGTAAGTTCATCTTTTATTTTTTGAACCCATAAATCCGGCAAGATTACTATCAGCTATTTGTATTGGTAGTTGATTAAAGAGTAGTAAATATATTGTCTCATTGCATTGTTTGCCTCGATTCATTTGGCAAAGCTCTTGGATAAGGCGGCTGGGTTGGAGGCGTTCTGGCATCTGGTTCATTTGATTATGTATTTTGTGGTTTTCCATTAATGCATAATTATTTTTGTGTCTAGAGCTTTACAAAGCTTGCTAGTGCTTTGTGCTCTATTCGAATCTGATAGATCTTATGTGCTTTGAGCTTCAGCTTATTTCATTTCACTCTATATCCTCTCGTTACTGATCCTCACAGTTTGTATCATGTTCGTTTTTTATAAGTTTGGTTTGGATTTCAGCGAATTTTCAAATACCATTTAGAACTGAAAATGTCAAGTGCGAGCTCTCGCTCAGTTCGAAGTCGTCTTGGTGATGATGCATCACAGCAGCCACTCGTTGAACCCATGTCTACGGATCTCTTTACAAATGACACTCCCAACCTTGATGTCGAAGGTAGCGAGACTCACGGAACTGCTCCTTCTAGTTCTCAAAGGAGAAGGAGTGCACATGAACAGTCGGATACGGTGAGTTTGTGCCTATCTTTGTGCCTCATGACATTTGGGAGGTAGCCATCAGTTCTTTTCTCATATACTTTTTAAGGATGCCCGTTCCGGTCTACGAACCTCAGAAGTTGATCCCGGTAGCCCACTCTCCTACAGTGACATGTCTAGTTTTGGAAGTGGTCGCGCCGCGGATGCCTTAAGCTCATTCCGACCTGGAGTTAACGAGGGCGGTACACCGAGGTCCCACTTCGCCGCCTCTGGGCCGATAGGACCTGCTATAGATACCGAGATTGGGTCCTCTGCCGAGCTTGGCGCTCAGGCAAGTTGTTTTGCTCACTCTAGTTGGTAAGCATATGTTTTAGAAGTATTTAAAATTGCTCTTTCACCGAACAGACCGTAATCTGGGGAACCAATGTGAATATCGCAAAAGTAATGGAACAGTTTAAACGCTTCCTTCTCAATTACACCCTCCACGATCTTAATGGTCAGCCAGGTCTGACTACAGGGGTTCCGTTAGATCCTAGTAGACCCCTTTACTTACAAAGGATGGAAGACATGGCAGTGTCCGGGGCCACTACCCTCGATATTGACTGCCAACATTTGCGAGACGCAAATCCTGAGCTTTACAATCAACTGATAACTTTCCCGAAGGAGGTCATTCCTGCTTGTGACGCCTCTCTTCATACTCTCTTTCTCGACCGTTTTCGGGATGCAAGACCGGAGAGACCTTTGCAGGTAGCTGCGAAGCTGGTGTTTCTTCGAGTTTAACAGACCCAAGATGTATGGTGCTTTCTATTTTCTCACGCAGACTCGTCCATTCAACAGTGGAAAATCGCGTTCTCTTCGTGAGCTAAATCCGGAAGATTTAGATCAACTTGTATCGATCACTGGTCTCGCTATTCGCCTCTCCAATCTCATCCCCGAGATGATGCGTGCTGAATTTAAGTGTGCGGTTTGCGGCGCTTTGTCGAGCGTTGTGTGTGAGCGGGGGAGAGTAGCAGAACCCTCGGCCTGTGCTCGCTGTCATGCTCTGCACACTACCCAACTGCAGCACAACAGGTGCCTCTTTGTGGACAAGCAGCTCATCAAACTTCAGGTTAGATTTGGTAGTCTTGTTTAAGATTTTGCTATCAGTTTCCTATGAGTAGCGAGTTTGTTTCCTCGCAATTGCAGGAGGCTCCTGAAGACATGCCAGCTAGTCAGACCCCGCATACAGTTGCGTTGTATGCTCATGAGGATCTCGTGGATAAGGTGAAGCCTGGTGATCGAGTTTGTGTGACTGGAATTTATAGAGCTGTGCCTCTAAAATTGTCCAACCGTATGAGGACTCTGAAGGCTATCTACAAGACTTATATCGATGTGCTGCACTTTAAGTATGCTCCTGAGTTTTATAAAAGTTCTGAGGTGGTAGTGAAACATGCAGGATCTTTGACAATTTTTGTTTTGCTATATGACTTTATTGGAGTTGAATGTCTGAGGAAGCTTGTAACGGAGGTATAAATTTGCCTTTTCGGCAATCGAGCAGTTGTGCAAAGCCAGTCTACCAGGATGCTTCCGCATTTGGAAATTAATGTATCTATAGTTCTGGCGTAAATATTGCTCTTTGTGAGCTTTCAAATTACTTGGAGCATTTTTACTTCCTTGTTGCTATCAGTTCAGATACTCTAATCTGCACCGTGATCCTTATTTTCCTTAGGAGTCCCCGAAACATACTCATCTCTTGAGGCGAATAAATTCCAATTTTGGTATCGGGGCTTTGAGTTGATTCGGCCTTCTCCTTTCTAGTAGATGCACTTCGCGGTGTCTGCGTGGTAATCAACAGATTCAATTGTGTTCTTTAACCTTCCACCATCATTCAACCGTTTAGGATAGAGAACTGTTTCTAACCCGTTCAGCAAGATTTGCAGAATCTCACTTTAAACATAGGCCCGTCGCAGCGGCTTAAAATAAATGATATCATCCCTACAGATACTACGATGCAGAGATTTGAAGTTGTATGTTGGACACCTAGTATTTTCTACTCTTAAACGGTTGGATCTCACTTTCAGGAAGGAATTGTCAGGGCGCCTTTTAATTGACGATGGAGAGGGAGAAAATGAGGTAGGAGGACTTGAGGAGTCGGTCGGGTCGAACGTAATGCGTCACCTCAGTGAGGAGCGTATTGCACAAATCATTGCTCTCTCAAAGAAACCCGATCTCTATGAGAGGCTTTCGGCAGCCATTGCACCCAGCATCTACGAAAACGAGGACGTAAAAAAAGGCATTTTGTTGCAGGTGGATACCTCTTTTATTTTAAAATCATTGGAGGCAATTGCCTTTATCGATTTGGGTTAAGTATTGTTTTACTGTCTTCAGTGAATGTTTATGTTGCATTAAAGCTTGCGAGTTGAGTGAGTATACGGTAATGATGAATGCACGGTGCCGGCGGTCATTTTTATGCTCACCTGTGTGACCATTTGGTTTATTTTCCAGAGGTCAGTTTCGTCTTTAACTCAATTACGAGATCATGCTATTTCAAAACTTCCATCTCTTTTGAAGGCTGCTGCTGTATAAGATTGAGCTCGTCCTATTCATGCCTTTTTGGTCGCCAAGGCTGGGTTTTTGATATCGTGCTTGGCTGCTTCTCGTACTACTTCATCTGTGCAGATTGTATTGCACTTCGGTCAGAGTAAAGTTTTGGTGAATTCGGAAGGCTTACCAAATTCTTAGCACGCAATTGAAACCTCATTACTGCGAGTTTCTACGATCAAAGCTGATTAACTAGAAATTGTAGTCCAGTATTTGTTGAAATAATCAGCATTGCAACTTGACAATACGAGCTTACTGTGGATTTTACGTCCCTGGACGCGAACAGCCTAACTCCATTTGCGTCCATTTCCATCCAGTCTTTACTTTCCAACTGCTTTCGCATGGGATCATGTGATTGTCTAATGCTAATGCCAAGGGCGTCTGATAATCATTTGGAGAAATATGAACGAGGAGGATGCGTAGTATTGGCTAAAGTTATTTTTTCCCGTCCAAGTTTCAGTGTGGGTCTTTTGTTTTGCTTTGAGACTAATAAGTCCTAGGTGCCCCTAAAAATAATGTTGTCCTTGCATTTTTTGCTTAGTCTTATTGATATGTCAGATCTGTAATTGCTGGGTCGAGAAAAAGGAAATATTTGACCAGTCTTTCTGAAGTGTAACTATCTTTGGCCTCCGTTTTGGGGTTTGGTGTTTTATTTTTTGTCTAACGTCCTCTGTAAAACCTCTAGCGGAACCTTGTATGTTAGGTTCATGGCTCTCTTGAATACCATTTATTTAGGAAAAGCATTCCCGTCACTTCTAAGGTTGTTTTGTTAGCTTTTCGGTGGCACAAGAAAGGACTTTGCATCTAAGGGTCGAGGCAACTTCAGATCAGAAATTAATATTCTTCTCTGCGGAGACCCTGGCACTTCAAAATCCCAGCTGCTACAGTACGTTTATAGCATCTCCCCTCGCGGTCAGTACACCTCGGGAAAGGGTAGCTCGGCTGTCGGTCTAACTGCCTATGTTACCAAGGATCCCGAGACGGGTCAGCTCTCATTGCAGACTGGTGCTTTGGGTGAGTTCCGGAAGCTTTTGGATCATCTTTCTAAATCTTCTAAGAGACTCTGTTCGCATTATGTCCGATGAAGCGCCTTTAATCTCTTTGTTGCATCCATTTATTTTTTTCTTTTTTTGCGCTTCGATTCGGTCTTTAATCAATCGAATCACCTATACCACCTTTATTTATACTTTGATACAACCACACGCGTAAGTTTTGGTCCTGTGTACTGCCATTTACCCGTCGTTTCGTGGCTCGCATGATCACTGTTCGATGTCTTCCGTGTACTTTTACCTTCCACCAGTGTTGTAAATTCTTGTTGAAGGTTTTTGTCCTTTGCCTACTTGGGTACGCGCAAATAGCTTGCGTGACCTTGATCTCTACTGTGTCCTTTGAAGAACTTGTCACGCCAATCCTGCCAGTTCGCTCATCTCGTCATCCTCTTTCTAAGGTCACCACTGACCTTTCGCCTTTGGACTGCAGTGACTCATCTGGGCTCGTCACCATTACTTTGCTTGTGTTCCTCTGCCCGTGCTTGTCCCCCTCTTTCCCTCGTTTCCTCTTCGGGTTTCGCATTACCCGCTCTGTTACGCTTGACTGAGAGATTGTGAATTTTGTGTTACTCAGTTACTGATGCAATCTACCTTCCAAGCATGTACGAGTAGTCACTATGTTCACTGACGGTTTTAACCCTCTAGTTTCTACCATTTTCGAATACTTTAAAGAGTAAAATAGCGGTGTGAGATAGCCGCATTGGATCCCCATTTATTCACATTCCATAGGAGTTTTCATGTGCTCACATGGTAGAGTTATTTTGTGATTTTCAATTCTACGAAACGAGGTAAATAATGGCCTAGCTACCCTATTTCGTGTTGAAACTCTGTTACGTTTCGTCATTAAGTGAAATAATCGGTCCTAATTTATCAGTATGAGCCTTTAGTTTAGATATATTTTACATTTCAACTGTAACATTTCATCACCACGAAAGTCATGTCTTATTTTGCTTAATTGGAGCTTACTTACGTCCTTACTGGCATATGATGTTTTGTGCACTAGTTGGCAAATCTCGTGTTCCTTGGAGCGTTGATAAGCCTTGTTAATTAATCGTTAAATAAAGTTCCTGTCTATTATTTGTTTAACTAAATATTTGTACTGCCTGAGAGTCAGTGGTCTTTTACCTGGTTTAGATCTTGGGCAATCTAATGCCTATTGCATTAAATCTAAGGTTTGTGATGATGTTTCGTTTGAGTAACCTTAGATTTCCGGCTTTCTGCCTTCTTGGTGGGCATCACAATGTGTTGACATGCTTAGCTCTGTTTTAAAAAGGTACCTTAACATCGGTTGCTTCTATTGCTAAGCTCTCGCCGATAATGGGACTTGTTGCATCGACGAGTTCGATAAGATGACCGACTCCACTCGTTCTGTTCTCCACGAGGTGATGGAACAACAAACTCTGAGCATTGCAAAGGCTGGGATACTCTGCCAATTGAATGCTCGTACTGCCATTTTGGCTGCTGCCAATCCGGTTGGGTCTAAATGGGATCCCTCCAAGACCATTATTGATAACATCCAGGTTAGTGCGATCTCATCGTTTCTTACTGGTGATGAGCTCCATAGCAATAGCAATGACAACAGCCATTGGATTGAATTGCTTTGCTATGTGATTTTTTTTGCCGTTTTGTGGCTGCCGGTTAATCACTTTTGTGTGTGTGTGCAGAGGTGGAAAGACGTTAATTTGTCAAACCACGCGTTACCC
>UYWX01020705.1:0-22675 GCA_900622495.1 Hydatigera taeniaeformis | reverse complement strand
AAAAGGCCACGCTTGTGCGTGTCCGGACAGACTCAACAGCAAACTGTGAGAGCAGAAATTGAGAAGGCCATTCTTGATGGAGTAAAGCCCAATTCGCCAAACATGGCGAGCGCTAACTTTTCGTTAAGGCAGTCCCTTGGTGCTTATCCCATAGTTCCCTTTAACTTGGCCCAATAGGCAAGTTATTTGGTTTGTGTTTGCTGCACTAGCAAACACAAAGGTATATTTGGAACGTAATGATAGTTTGACATCGCTCACAGCTTCTTCGTAGTTGTGGTCGTCCAGACTGATAAGCATAGCCTTGAGGTCACCAGATGGCCCAATTTGGTATTACACTGAGCATCGGCTCCATAAGCGAGTGACACAAAGATAGCTCAAACTACCCATTTCATGCATTCGGCAATTGGTCCTAATTTAACAGGCTAGGGGCCTTGCCCTCGATCTCGAAAGCTGCATCTTTACTGCTTTCAGTAAATGCGCTTTGCGACAGTATCGGCAACGGTTTTAATGAGAAGCGCGAGAATAAATTGATTTTGTTCCCAAAAAAGACACTTGTTGCACAGGTCCTGCTCGACTTTACAAACATCCTTGGGATGATAATGACTATAACTAAGGCAACACTCCAGCAGCAAATTTGCAAGGCTTTGCAAAGGATGAGGAGAGCGGAAGTGGGCAGCAATGAAATCACACCACTGTCATAGCTTTCGGTTATGTGAAAATGCAGCAAGTACTGCATCCAAATCGGCACATGAGGTTGAGCAAATAATTTGGCAATGCAGCGCACCATACAGTGGGGACGGTGCTTTTGAGTCCATGCTGATCAGCGTCAGAAATGAAAGAGCAGCTTAACCCTATCTGATTTGAAGTATTTACCAAAGCTTTCGTCGACATGGAGTAACATGCTGCTAGCGCACAACAATCAGGTCGGAATCACTTTACTTCTAACCCCTTAAGCTCCATCAATCTGACATCATTGCCATACCCTCAGTCTTCGAACAATGGCTGACTCAACTTCCAGGAAGGCAAATTCGCAGCATCCACTCAGTCCCATAAGCATTCCTGTGCACATGAAAATTATTCTGACATTTTTAGGTACTCGTGCACAGCCGCATTATCCACGGGAGACAAGTGTTTTCATATTATTCGCCGTAATGCATTCTGATTTGTTGTTAGGCTCTGTTTACTTTTATGACACGACAATGTCATCTTATAAGGCACCGCTCACTTAAGCCTATGTGTGCATCAAGTCGGAATTAGAATAGCTAAATTAGAGGGCCTCCTTAGGAAGTCAAACGGAGCGGATGCATAGCGAGACAGCAAAATAGGATGAATGAATAGAAGAATGCAGGATTAGGAGTGCAGTAAGCGAAAAGCCTTCACATAAGACCGACACCATCTCCCTCCACACATCCATCGCTGCAGCGTTCTCCGGTGCACTGCGAAATTGGAATGAACTTGATAGACAGTGATGGCGGAAATTGACTTCGGTGATGGCGCGAAGGGAGATGGCAAAGGGAAAGGAAGGATATTGTAAGAGAAAGCCCAAAGCATAAAAGAAGGTCAACTGAAGGGTCGCCGATGTGCTGGTTGCGAACTCACGACATATTAGTGCCAGATGAATCGTTGGTAAGAGTGATTGACGTTCGCTTTGCGCCCTCACGTCTCCCACTTTGCAAGGAGGCATATTCATTGACGGATGATATTATGGGGAAGAGGGTGCAAAAGGCAATAAATGCGCTCATTCAATCCAAATAATCGAAATCCGTAGTAGTAATTAAATGAGGTGAAGTGGTCCTTACGAGATTATGTGTATGAGCTTAGTAGGAATGATTGCAGATGTGGGCCAATGTCGTGGCTGACTTGCGTAACTTGTGATTGTTCTCGAGGCTTCGGGTTCGGGTGAGCCATTTCACCTATCCCATTCGGGTTTACAATAAGCTACCTCACGCTAAATATTTGGACTTCGTTTCGAAGTCAAAGCGGTGTTTGTGGATGTGTCGGGTGGTAGATTTCGCCTTTGAGGCATTCCTTTACAAGACCAGACCAAGACCAAGAGGCATTCGCTTCATTTGCGCTGCAAAAGAGTCCAGCTTCATCTTATCTCGTTGCGTTGCGACTTGTTCTGTCGGGCCTCAGAAAATCGGAAAAACACAGTCGATCAGTACTATGGAGGAGGGAGCACGTTCTCGCAGATTTTGACATCCGCAATTCTAATGCACCATTCGGTGAGAAAGAACAAGTGCTACTTTGAGGCTGGTGGTATTACAAGCATCACACGCAACCACTTTTCCATTTGTAAGTCAAGTTTACTTTATCACAGTGGATAATATGCACAAGTCTCTTCATTAACAGGCGAGACATGATAGACGACAGAATACTTGAAATTGAGAAAAAACAAAAGAGTAACGAGATGACATATCCAGTACGTCATCCTTGTGTGTATAGCTGAGTAAGTTGACCCGGATTGAGTCTCACACATTAGACAAGGGCTCTTTGTTAATGCAACGCTATTGCCAAAGTACGATAGCTCAACTACACAAAGTACTTCCTGTTGAAGGGTGTCAGTGATTGGGGCTGCTTGACTCCCTACTACTGAGTAGAAACGGGCAAAACAAGTGCAAAACGCGGCACCAGCATGAGCTAATGTGACATCAGCCTTCTCCCAAGTCCATGCGGATGGCCCATTCGACCAGATAGAGCCTACTAGCTCGACATGTTCCACCCAATAAGTCATTTAGAGTTGTCTCAACAAATGTGGTGACTTTTAACGTCATTTAATCAAAGCGAACAAACATTGACTAACAGATGCTTACGTGAGCTAAGTTCCTGTCCCACTTTAATATTTACCAGAAGCACACATGAACGCAAATAGGAAAGCATTATGCGAACGCAAATGGCATGGCGAAGATAATTTGTTAACCGACCACAAACACAAATTGATAGTCGGTAGAGTAGGGGAGTGTGCTTTGATCACTGAAAAATTATTGGATTTTATCTGAGCTGAGGCGACTGTAGTGGTGTGTCGGAGTGATCGCCTACCCCTCCGTAATACTATGGCTTGCTAATATGGAGGTCAGCTGAAACCAGTCGCACTGACTGCAGACACTGGCAAACAACTGGTGTGCGTGCTGCCACCAGCACGGGCAGAAAGGTAGGATTTGGAGGACGCCAGCGGCACTGTGCGGAAGCTGCGTCCACGAGCTCAACACTACTGTCGTCAATGCAGCTGGAAGAGCGAAAACCGTTAAGCAGGAGTCGCGCTCATCACCGTTCGAACCGTAAATGGCAGCGCTTATGCATCGTGGAGCGTTTCTGACCTCCTTTACTCAAGGCAAGACGAAGGCTTATCATTTATGCTCAAGTGTGAACTAGCGACTTAAGGAGATGTTCCATTGCGATCGTCGTCAGTGCGCTTTCACCCTTAAACACTTAAAACAATGCTGTTCACGACACCATTTTAGGTTGTTTTCGTGTATCACCAGCGGTCTGGTGTTTGTCAGCGACTGTGAACTCCTATCTGATATGTAAATTTCGAACAAATGGACTTCGAAGTGCGATGCGACTTTAGTAAATAAGAGCAAAACACTCGCATGAAACAGTGCACCGAGAATGCATGACGAATGCGACGAATGTGGTTCGGGTTCACCTTAGTTTCACATTTATTACTTCGTCCTTACGTAGGGGATGCATATGGCAACAAAGCAATGGTAATTGCACTTTGGTTAATGATGTTGCGCGAATGAAAACGGACTGAACGAATCGCTTCCGTTTCGTACCCTGGCGCCTTCACCCACCACAACTTTGTGGTTGTCATTCAATTAATCAACGCGGTAGTCGTCAAATAACAGTAAAACTAAGGATCACTGATTGTTAGGAGCCGTAAACAACAAAGTCAGTGCAATGCATTGCTAATGTGATCACCTGCACGTTTTTGCGCTCTTTAGGTTAGTCATGGTCTTCCGTCTACTGCAAAGCCATCCGTCTACTTTGCGTGCATTCAGTCCAACTTAATGCCCCATTCAACCTAGTGAGAAGTCGTGCAGCGCTACGCCATCACCGGCGGAAGGAGCGCAGCTGATTAGCGAGGAAGATCCTCACAATTCGGCATGATAGAAACGTCGAGAATGGTGTTCCTCAGTGTTCCCTATCTAACTTTAACAACCGAAGCACCTCCAACGTAAATCATTTCAAAGAGTTCCACAATTTAACTTCCCTTAATTTCCTTCGTAATTTTTTTGAGACATCTCATTGAAGCAGTCTGTCAATATGAAGTCCGAGGACGAACAGACGATGATTAGATGTGTTGCACCCTGATTTTCTTCTCGTAGACGAAAGTCCCTCCAGATGCAGTTAAAGGTACTAAGAAGACCACCTGCCATGCAATTCAGCATGTCTTTAAGAGTATTCAAACCATTAAAATGTGTGAATTTGAGTAATTTGCGAATATTGAGGTGGGTGTGATGGGAGGCAGTTGACCTCGGCTTCAAACAAGTCAATATGCGCTTAAGTCAGTAAAACGATGTAAATAAAAGAGAAAAAAAGTAAGGCAGCTGAGTTATAGGGATGGAGAGGGTGCTTCACTCTCCCCTGGATGAATGCACAAGAGGAAGGAGCCAATGTGTTGCCGCATTATGCGAATTTTTGATGCCAAATTCGCTGTGCTCAATAAGAATAGCGAATCGTACCTCCTTTAAAGCAAAGCGCAGTGTCAAATGAAAATAAATTCGACGCTGTGTGACGTACACTGTCAGCAAAAGACATGAGATGCACTTGTTATGCTGTTCCATTGGCAAGCCTGCTAGGATGCTACTGACACCTGAAACGAGGTGTGTATTTCTTGGCTGACATGCATTTGCCAACGTGAACGTCATGGCTCCCTTGAGAGACGGCTGGTTTGCGTAGGGTACGAGACGACAGCATAGTGGTAAAGTTGTCTAATTGCAAGCTCATTTATTTGGTTAAGCAAAGCGACACTGATAGATGAGAGCAGAATGAAGGAGAGGTGTGCTGACGTGCAGTCAGCGAACTGCTAATCCTCCTTCCATTCCTTGCCAAGGTACGCGGAGGTTGCTTCGCAGGTGGCGGTGCTAGCACATCCTCTGTGGTGGTGGTGGTGTTGGTGGTGTAGCCGTCTACCACCACTGTTGCGAACACCCCCAAGGTTGTTGCCACGACCACGCACATGGCGACCAGCATTGCTGCTTCTGCACTGGCCACCACCCCGACTTCTCGCCCCATTGCGACACCTTCACAACATCAAACCACGGCGCCCACTTCCACGCATATGAGCATGGCCAACTTCCGTACTCCATCTCTTCCACTCCTTCCTTGCCTTGTTTACAACTCGCTTGTGTGCTCAGCAGTGCTCGCTTATATAGTTTTATAGTCACTGCTCAACGCTCCGCGTGATGATCCTGCTTGTGGTGTGTTTGGTCCCACCATCGTCGGTAAACCCTTGCTAGTGCAATAATGTGCGTGATGCTGCAAGTGTTGCTAGAAATGTGGTTTGACATATGAATAAAGTATTGCTAAAATTTAAGAGCGCCAGAATTAACTCAATCGACATATTATTGTCCAGTGACACCATATATCTACGCAAATCTGGGAATGATTGGCCTCATGGCATGGAACAGCTGATGCCATAGTTTACATCATGTAGGCGATCACACCTCAGCACACAAGTCAGTTGTTGGCAGAACACAGACTTAGAAATGGGGAGTGGACATTAACCGCGAGTTGATAACAAAAGTTAATATTTAATGTTACAACAAGTAATTTTAAGACTGGCATTGGAATAATTAAAACGAAAACTATTAATAAATCTCGAGTATATAAAGTAATGAATGATTTTGTCGCGCTTGATGCAGTCCTAATGCTGCCGCAGTGGGAATTGAAAGGAGACAATGCTGCCACCTCTCCACCACAGTTGGTGCAGTTGAGTAGCTATTTCTTATCCCACGGGGTGGTAGAAGATAAATATATGAGGACGTGCATACAGCGATCCAATCTCCCCATGTTGGATGCGCCCTTGAAATGACCGGCAAACTATCTACCCACAGGCGCATCCGCTCAGATTAGCATTTGCTTGTGAGGGTAAAGGCAGTGGCGCGGTGGTTGCCTGCGTCTGCCTCATTTTCAGACCATTGCCTATCCGGTTTAATCACCGACGCTGTTTCGTTGGTTACTCCTGCCTTTGCAAAACAAAACACTTGCTGCTCTGTCTTGAGGATTCGTTGGACCCTCATCGCTAAAGTGGAGCGCCATTTTAGCTCATTAGTACCGAGCCCATTTAGCATCAGCATTACTCAACGTCATAAGATAGAATTGATTACCTTCCGCATAAACACTTCACCGAACGCAATTATCAACAAACTACCACCAGAGTCATCGTATTCTCAATGACATTTAGGTAATCAATTCTCAGCTTTCTTCTCTTGTGAAAATTATAGTGTTGTCCATGGGATCTGCGGAAACTGCGGAACATAATGTACATCCACGTCGGTCAACAGAAGATCGGCGAAGAAAAGCAAATGGGTTGCATGACTCTAGTGAATATTAACACCAGCATACTACAAACGCTGGTGAGTTATCGAACATGATTGGTGTAAAGTGAGGTTGAGAATTTCGCCTCAGTTGTGCACGTGGTCTACACGTAATATGGGCGTATGTAGAGAGGTAGTGGTAGCACTGCCTAAATTACGGCCGTTTTGCCAAAAGTTTAAGGCATTTTAACGTATTGCTCTCAATGCCGTTGGATTGCGCGATCTTTATCACGACTGTGAATCGTGACTATGAAGGTTATGCTGCCCGGGTGTCCAACATTAGTGCACCTCTCCTCAACTCAGCTGACGACATGGCGACGCCCACGACGACACATCAGGTGGCTTGAATGCACCTCACAAAGAAGGATGAATACACTTCCTCTAGAGCATAGTTTCCACTTCTTGCACGCCTATCACGGCAACAGGTCATGACTCTTGTCTGTCCTATCTGCTTCAAACTCTTCCAGCAGCACCGCCAACTTCAGGCTCATTTCCGAGCATCGCACACAGGTACGTGGTTTTATTCATCCCGTAATGCAATATTCAATCGTTTTCAACCATATTTAACACCACTGCCGAATTGAACTTATCAAAACCACTTCTTATCCTTTGTGACAGAAATGGGGAGATACGTGTGCATCCCTTGCAGACGAAGCTACTGCTCATTTTGTTGTCTTAGTCGCCACAGGGATGACTGTCCTTTTGGCAAGTTGGCACTACTTTCGCACTGTTTTATAAGGGCGTATCCGCTAAACGGTTCAGAGAAGTCGTCTATTAGGACGCGTCACCGCTTTTAAACCTCAAGCAAACAACGATGGTCATCTTTGTTTTAGGACGGATGTTTCCTTTTCTTGGTCTGTCTAATGAAATTGACTTCTTTCCACAGTACATCGAGTCAGAGCAGAAAGGTGTGTTGATTTGGCGTTTTGCACATGCTGAGCACAGAAAGTATGTTGATTGCAAATTCTCTCGGTAGGGTTTCCGTGTTATGGTGTACTTCTTGGAATGGATATAATCCCAGGCGTAGTATTATTCCGTGCGTAAGCTTCGAATTCGATGCTTTCGACAACAAAATTGCTAGTCATACAAGTACTGATGACTTCCTGCCTTTTAACTTTAGTTCGAAGTGATGTGGAGGCATGCGAATATTGCGGAAGATCCGATTGTGAAAGGCGTTTTACTTTCTCATGGAAACCTGCTTTTACTTCCCCACATTAAAGACTGTACAATGCATGTGCTTTGTTTCCTGTCAAGTTTGGGTGCATAAACTTGTGTCAAATGGCTTTATTGTATATATTTACTGTCATGGTATATTCTCCTCCCGATTTAACGTAATTTGCTCGTTTTCTATCCATATGTTTCAAATAGTGTGCCTTTTTCTCGTTGGACTACCTTCGTCGAATTGGGCGATGTAGCATGCAGGCTTTATCTTTGCAGACTGATAGCGTTTCTTCTTCATCTGTTTCGGATAGGCTGCAATTCAGAAGGTCAAATGGAGGTGTGATGGACTGTTGCTGCCGCTAAATGAAGGGCTGTATTCATTGCTATTGGCCAAGCTTTCCTTGACTATTTTGTGCTTATATTTATTAGTGATGCAGTTTTGTGCCAAGAAGGGAGGCAACAATTTGCAGACGGGTTGGGAAGCCGTGAGTGAATGTGTCTGCTCACCTCTCATGCCATTTGGGTTCGCATTGTTAAGTGTTGTGATGTTCTCGTGAGTGGCACAGGGACGAGCCGTTGCAACAAATCCACATACCTGCAGCGAATTCATAGACGAAGAGGTGTAAACATTTTTAGCACAAAAGAATTCGAACAAAGTTTGATAGGAAAAATATGTCATGCTGAAATCCAAAGGTAGGTGTGGAGCGGGTTTGAAATAAAAGCTGTGACAATAAAAGACGGGCAATCGCAAATGCACAGCACAATTACCAACTGCATTACTCACCATGCAAAAATTCGACAGTGCCATACGGAATTTGCGCGTTTTGCATTTGATACATTGCAATGCACAGGGCCGCAACAAACGTAACCGCGCATTACTTTATGGCGGAGGGAGTGATGGTAACCTATCACTGCAGCAGACGTTTCTGCGTCTGTTGAAGGGATGCGCACGACTGATCTACTTTCCATCTGAGACAGGAAGGCAACTTTTGATGAATGCGATGCACATAATTTTGTGTGCGAAACAGAACGCCATTGAGTGAGGGATGCAGTGGGAAGTGGTTGAGAGCACGTGCTTGCATGCGCTGCATGGAATCGAGTCTGGAGCTGACGATGCTGATCGAGGAGGTGAGGCAAACGTAACGGAGTTGAGCCATGAACGTTTACGCTAATGTGATGACAAGGAGTGGCCATTATGCCCTCTGGGGAAGATGCTGCTCTACAAGTAGCTCTTACCTTTCCATTGGGGGTACACTCCAACCAGCAACCGATATGCAACGAAGTTTGATCTTCTAGCCACTTGAGAAGCGGTAACTTGAGCGTTAAATCAACGAAATGAGCATTGGGATGCCACGACACAGCATAGCTGAGAGAAACTCCTGATTTGAGCAGTGCCACGAATGGTACTCTTTTGTCTGCGTCGACATTCTTTGCGTTTCTGTGGCTTTTACGAATACTGCGTAAGAAGTTGACGTTGATCTTGGTTTGAATTGGCTAAACCGTGCTTTTGATGTTTTGCAGATGCAACATTTGAAACATTACAGCGTCTTCGAAAGCATAATAATTCGAGCGGTGACGTTCTCTATTTATTTTGGGCCAGCTAACGTGGAGGCAAATGATCTTTCGCGAGAAACGCCCTATACAAGAACCACTTAATAAGTTAGCATTGTAGCGGCAGGTGGCAGAAGGTTTAACTGCTGGACCGCTTGACCGTTGGCGAAATACGTGTGTTCTCGGCAAATGAAGGCCTTGTTCACAACACTAGCAGCATCACACCTTTCGAGGATCATCTTGTGTGCAAACACTAGACTGCGAACTTGGTGAACAAATGAAGGTGTGCACTGGTGTTATTTCGGAAATGAATTCGGTTTTGCCCAAACGTGACTGACAGTTGACGATTGGGAGTTAATTCACTAATGTTAAGCTTTGTTCGCAACTCCGTTAAGTTCCTCCGGCTACTTTGGTAGTTGAGGCTTTTTTCAAGTTCCGAAGAACATCCACCGCAAGTGTGCTGTTATCGAAGTGCGTGAGCTACAAAGACACTGAAGACTCAGTATTATTTATGGGAGCAATAGGCAAAGGCGATCGCAACTTGGCAAGGCACAGTTGCTGTTACTGTTTCCACCTTCCCAATTGACACCACATGCAAGTGTTAAGCAGAGCGAAATGAGAGGTAGTTGCGTAGCTATCTGACAGCACTTCGGATGCCCAATCTAAAACCGTTCAAGTGGATACAGATGCCGCCCTTTGCCTTGGCTTTGCCACATCAATCAGGACAAATGAATGCTGCGCCAAAATGCTGCAAATTTGAGTGTTTGTGGGAAGAAGGGAAAGCGCTGCCTATTGCAACTTTTGTACAACCAAATGGGTTAACCGTGGTTACACTGCGGAAAACTATCATCAGGTGATGTTTGTGCTAAATTTAAAAAGGAAATGAATGGCACATTTTAGTGGAGCAGTTGTGGGCATGAATTCTTCCAGGCATCTATCCATGCGGTTATTAAGTTGTGCAAGGGATGGACCGAGATCGAAACAGCCATTGGGTCAGACAAACAACATTGCCACCCAAATTACTGGTAAGAAGGAAAGCAACAGAGGAGTGGAGTGTCGAGACTCTGCTTCAGGCAACGAAGCCATAAAGTTAAACCGAGTACATGCGCTGAAGAAGGAGGAGGAGGAGCAGTGATTGGGGTTGAACATGGCCGGCGGCTCAGATCACGCATGCATGGGAAGGAAGAGAACCAAAGCAGCTATTACTCATGGATGTGGTCGCATAAGCGAAGTTCTGCACACAAGCTAGTTTATCGAATCCGCAGTTTTTAGTTTCCTGAGTATTGTTATTGAGCAAGCCTATTCCATGCTGCAGTGCACTTGATCCTTCCATGAATGGCAGAATAGGACCTGGGGTGCGGTATGTGCTGGACCAACGAGACTATGCAGGCATGCATTCAGGCCAGTCGAGACATGCATTCACCCAGGATATCCATGGCCACTTTCCCACCAAACGATGTTAGCGGCTAACGCTCCCTTTGCATGTCCTTCTGCTTTGCTCTAAACAGTTATTGTTCACAGTGGGTGGAAGGTGGTAATAGCCACATTCAAGCAACGGGTTCACAAACACCGTATTGGATTTAAGGTGACAGTAATTTAGCGAAATGAGCTCACTGACCTTCCTGTTCGTGGAGGAAGTAGGGATGAAAATTAAGACCGATCGCCTATCAGCAGACGGTGCGGCAACTTCATTTAAGGTGCGTAGTACTTGACACCTTTTCGGCGCGGAGCAGTGGAAGTAAAGTAGGTTTGGACTATCTGCTGCATTAAGGAATGGTGGTCCTGCCTCCACCAATCCATTCGTGTTACGGCAGTGCCGAATCCTTGGTGCGCACTTGGAATGTGGTTTACTTTGGCGAGTAAAACGCGAGCCTTATTGAGCTCACGGAACCTGCATTCTCTGCCTCCTCCTCATCCGTGAAGACTGAAATTTTCAGATTCGCGATTGATAGGCTCGCTCTTGTGGCACTACAGCCTGATACGACGTACTTATTAAGCGTGAAAGTATGGCGCGATAGGGACGTCGTCTCAATTCCACTGCGATCATCGCGACCCCTTTCCACGGTACGTGAGGACTTGCACATCCACCACTCTTGTTCATGCCTTTCACATCGTTACATTATCGGCATCACAAAATTGTTTTATTAGAAAATGGAAGTTTTTTATGCATTTTTCAGTAGTGTTCTCAGATGACTGACGTGCTTGAATGCGCATTAGAAGATGGATGAGAAAGTGGTAGTCTGGTGACAAGTGGATCGCCTTGAATGGCTGCCGCGACTCCTACAGTCATTGCATAATCCCGCACGTTTGCTCAACTTGCCAGCAGCTGCCTGCGTTGAGACTATTACAAACTACATTTTCTCGCTCTACCAAACACGCTTTCACACATCCTATTTCACAACAAATGCAGATCTTCGATATGGTTGTCGCATTCTTTCCTCTTTTCTTCAGCAACAACGGCATAACGGGGCCACTCGCAAGAGTTTATTTGGAGCAAAATTTGCACGCTTTAGTTGCAGTCACCCAAAACTAAGTTCAAATTCTTCACAGTACTGTCCTCTCACCCCCGTTTGCATGATAACTTCTCCGCAAAACGCGCTAACCTTCACACTTCGGTCAAGTACGGACGAGGATTCGTCTCAAGCTTTTCATATTCGTCGACGAAATCAGTATGTAAACAAAACACTTTCGCTCGTCTGTCACGTTAAAAACAGAAGTTTTGCGAGAATTCCCCATTTCGTTTGCTCACCAATCTCTATAACGTAATGATTCGAGCTTATTGGAATGGCAAGAAAAGGTGGGTATGGCAAGTGAATGCAACCGCTTGATACCTCCAAATCTGCACCATAAAAGGTCGGAGCCGCTCCTTCCTCCACCTCTTCGCCGCTACAAACAAGATTACATCAATTCAGTGATTTGTCAGTCAGTACTTCAGCCAAAGTTATACTTCAGTTACGTAACACTTCCTACTAGTTGTTTAAATGCGTACGTGCGCATGTACGAAATGTACATAGTGAGCGCAGTGCACTCGTTGACGACGTAGCGCCTTATATGCCAGAAGATGAAATGATTTCCCACACACTATTTGATAGTAGAGACACAACCTTACAGGATGTGAAACAACCAAGCTAATTCCGGCTTCTTTTTAATTTCAATGAAATAGGGATTATCCATAGTGGCATTACATTGCCTAGAGAGGTGAAATCAGTGGCTTTATCACATAAAATAAAGCATAAAATACATAAAATGGAGTAAATGATGGTGCAGGTGGAAGGTGGAATGTGGATGCAGTCATGTGGACCTGCTTCGAGCTCTGTACATTTATGCCAATGTTTCCATGGCTCATAAAAGTTCTCCTTGCGAAAGAACAATTAACCAAACTAAACATGAGTACTCTTGACTACTGATGAGATCAGAGGCGACTCAAAATCGGACCATGCACGCCCCCAATGCCTTCAGAACCAATAGACTCATATTCATTCTTTGTCCTCTTTGCCCACTGCTGTCTCCAGCACACTTGCTCTTTTCCAAGTTGTGCAACATACTTGGCAGGTAGTCGGAATGTCGTCGGATATAATTGAATGGCGTGGTAACAAGTGCACTGTCAACATCCTCTTCTGCCGTTATCCTATCACTGCAATGAATTGGTCTGCGAGGATAGTATTTACGATGGACTGCAACGTTGAAGAATGCACTGCTTGACTCTACCATTCATTGTCTAGCATCTCTTACCCTTTTTTCCAACCAACGACAAGCAGTCGTCTCATCAAAATGGGTAACAGTGATCGCAGAGTTTAAACTATGGATAGTATTATTTATAATAACTAACTAATCATCAGTCTTAATTACTCTTTGCTTTACATACTGCCTTCTGGAAATGTTACTGCAGAGATAGTAGAGCACCGGTAGGAATGTGCTTTATATATTTCTCTGAGAATGTGCTTTGAATCCGTTTGGAAATACCCATTCGCGAGTTCTCAAGTTCCCTTCCGGTGCTTGAGAAAGGTGAGAACCGTATCAGGACCATTGGACCTTTGTTTCGACGTTAGAACCAACAAGCAAGCTCTGAATGGGGGTTAATCCAGGTTCCTTTATGACTGTTTCCGATTCCGGTGGTAATAGATTTCACGCGAAATACGACACTTGGGTAGTATTCAAATGCAAGGCATCAACCGTAACCTCTACTTTTTAGTAGATATATACCTCTCTCGTCCGTTACACAAGCATCTCATCCTCACCACCGAGCTTTTTTCGAGGGTAATAGTCAGGGTGGAGGTGAGATGAAAGTCGAGCTCTTTTCTCGATGACACCACAGTTTCGTCTCAAGACATCCTAAATGGAGGCAAAATGGTAATAGAAGCTGGGAAGAAGCTTGTGAGTTCTACTAGCAGAACGGACTCAATGTGAGAGTTTAATAAAGACACTGCGTCTACCTTAAAGACTGTAAGCGAAACGGAGGAGGAAACAAACATTAATTCTTACTGCAACCGTTGACAATTGGAAGAAGTCAGTAACACAAGCTCATGCATAACCGATAAAAGAAAATTCGTATCAGATGAAAACAATGTTCTCGGCCTTTATGATTGATCTTCTTGGCAAGGTGTCATTTTCATATCTGTGTCCGCATAATTCAACTCATGCGGTTACGTGGGCCTCGTTAATGATGCATATCCTACCGGCTGTGTGCGTGTGTTTATGTGAAAGGAAGGGTAAAAACTACTTCCACCGCGAAGTAAAGAAGAGATTTTGGTTCAGACATTGGAGTCTACTTAATTCACCGTTGGTTAATGCATTTCGCTCCCCTTGTTATAGCACTGGTGCCTCATCGCTGCCTTCCTTCAATGACGCCTTCGAGTGATGCACTGAATTTAAAAAGTTCACACCTTGAGAGACCAAATTCCATTATGGGGACACTTATTCACCCACTCTTTAAGACGCTGAAGGGAAGCAAGAGACCATACTGGCATTTGCTGTGAAAGCAAATAATTTAAATAATTTATCGCGCGCCCTTCTTAAAATTCACTAGTAGCACAAATCGCCTTCCAAACACTTCAATCGAAGCTATGCTCAGAGCAGTGCCCACTTTACAACGCAAGCGAAACCTCATGCCAATACTGTGATAAAGGTCCACTCCTCCCATGTACTCCAGTTCTACGGGAGTGCTGCTAATGTAAATTCAGTGGCGCATCGGATGGGGTAGCGCATATAAGGCGGAGGTGGTAAAATGCTAGCATTTGTGATGCATCCTTCGCTCTTGTGCTGTGTTGCGAAATGAAGCCGATGGTCGAACAAGGAACAGGAAAGGAGGAGGACGAGGACGCGTAAGGTATTACAAGCATGCAATTCATCAGACAAACGCCAGCTGACGGCATTATGCAAGAAAGAGAAGGGAAGAGTCATAGTTTATTTACACTTGGCTTGCAATGCAGTCGTTTTTACCAAAATTCACGGGGTACAGCATTTTAGCGAAGAAGCTGCAGCTATTGGAGGAAATTAACCTCAGTGATTTTGACAGGTACGAACAAGCAATGCGGCTTAGGTGACGCAAACTCATGCGTAGTTGTACAAATTGGAGCACACACAGCTATTAAGACGTGGATGCTTGGTGGAAGGTCTGATCAGTGCCCACTCTCACTCGACCTACCCAACTATCTGCATCCCACTTACCAACAACGAAGTGCTGCTTTTCGCACAAGAATGGGAAGAAAGACATCTGTCGAAAACCCTACGAATATTAGGGCCTTTCTCTGCTTAAACTGCCACGAATAGCGGTTCTGATCATGTAAATAATAGAAAGGCATAGAGGTGGAGGGAGCTTTAAGTGCCTTTAGACTTGATACAGGTCAAAAAGGCTAACAGATCTTGCTGACGGAATCGGGAGCTTCCATCGTTGCCACTATGATGTCTGATGCAACACCATCATCGGACCAAACAGACGTACGTAATATCGAGGCGTGAGTCGGTATGTGGTAGTGTAGGCAACGCCCTCACCTCAGGGTTGTGAACAAACTGATTTTTCCACCCTTCTTTTTGCCATCACTCTCACACAACTCGGTTTCGTCCACCTATTTCCCCATCGTCATTATCATCCACTTCAGCCAGCCTTCAATTTCCTTCTGCTTAATCGCTTCTCTTGGTGGCATTCATGATAAACTGTCAGGGTGCTTTACATACTTCAAACCAATTTGATTTACATCTTAATAAAGGCAAGAAGTAAAGCTTAAATTAGATTACTATCAGACACAATCTACTTCTACGCGTTATATCGTCTCCTACAATTCACTCGGATTCCTTGCATCCTCACATCTGTCTACTAACTCTCCTTTAGCTCCTCTCTTGTCCTTGACTGCCCTTTTAGTGTCCACTTTAGCCCTTTGATTCCCTAGTCCACCATTACTATCCTAAACCGCCACTATCTTACAGGCGTTGCAGTCCCAAAGACGACAATTATGATGAACGTCGAGTGTAAGCAATGGCAGTGCCTTCTCTCCCTCCCCTTCCGCCTCCATCTCGCCCTCCTCCTTCGCCATTCTTATTACGGTTGTTCACACTCACGTCCTAGTTTATGCCTCATGGCAGAGATTGTATTTTACCTCATTTAAGCTGATGGTAATAAGGTCAAGACAACGCCTCGGTTTTGCTAAAATTCTCCTTATTAGCACCTTCGTCATCACGAACCTTTACTGTCGATTAATTCCCTGCCTGTCAAGGCACACACCAGCAAGACCGCAGCAGTTGCTAAACTAGTTTGTACCTCAGCATATGCGTTCCTCGCATGTTTAATAAAGGCCACATTATTTAAAGTCATTTTGAGCTGCAAAATGTAATGTCCAAATAAGTGTGAAGTTCGAAAACAAAAGTGCGGCCACTGCAATACGAGATGGTGGGACTCGGAAACACAAACCAAAGTTGAGGCAGGTGAAAGGACAATGAGGGTCGAGGTTAGCCAAGGCGATAAGGGACCAGGTGGGAGCGACCAATGAAATGAAGGTGATTGGCATTAGTGATGGCTGACAGAGATTAGTAATGAGGAAAAAGAATGAATGGGCGCATGGAGCTAGAGGAGAATGGTGGGGAGTGAAAGCTGACGGATGGTGTGGAATGAAAGGTGTGTAGGGTGATTTGTGTTTTGTGGGCGAGACAGTAGTATAGCGTCGGTGGGTCAATGTGGCGCAGTGAGACATTCCTCAGTGCCGTTGCACACGCTCCTCATTCTCTTGTCCCAATCGTCTACCTTTTGGCTTTCATTCAATACAAAGAAAGAACGGCTGGATTAGTGACAGGTGACAAGGTGATTAACGGTAGATGGAAAGCATAATAGGGTGCATAGATGTTAAACTTTTGATACTCAGATGTAGTTCAAGTGAACAGTCGAAAGTGTACGGAACTCAGTGAACGCATGTGGCGCTGCCCAGCAGTACTGAGAAGCATTCCTCACTCCCGATGTGCAAGCTCCGCATTCCTTCGCCCTATTAACCTACTTCGTGGTTTACTTGTTGTGGGTCTTGCTGCTCTTTCATTTGAAAACATCTACACTTCGCATGTCCACAAGTCGGTGTGTAACTCCGTCTCACTTTGACCATTAAGATTACGACTCAGTGTTAAATGCACGATGCTGTTGTGTTACCTTTATGTGTGGGATGGTTATCAATCCCCTGTGTTGATATCGAGCATGACATCTGTAAGTAGGGGCAAAACATTTACAGCTGTAACTAACCTGGGCTAAATGAAGAATACTGAGCTTGGACGTTCTCGTGTGCGCGACTTTTCATGTTGCCCTTTTGCAAATAATGATGTTTTACCTAACGATACGTCCTTGATTGATAAGCGAAGACAGGGAATGGAGAAGATGTGGTGTAGTCACCGGAAGTGCATTCATTCACGTTGCAGCCCAAATCCACCACCTGCCTTTGCACAGTAACAGATCATGGTGATAAGGAAAGAGGCGGAAGGGGTGTAGGCATTGAACTCTTTACCACGTCATTGCACCTCATCCCACAGCACTTCAACGTGCACAACTTCAGGTGTGTCGAGATCCACAACTTAGCTCTACGCCTTTCTTCAATTCGAGACGGTAAGAAAAGAGAGCAACGAACGACTTAGCGACTAATTATGTAGGTGTCAATTGTGAAAGGCATGGACCGGATATGAAGCTCTGGTATTCGTCCTGCTGCATTAATGTGCACTCACGTCGAATTTAGCCAGCCATTCGTTCGTTTAGAGGACCTTCCGTTTTGTAACAACCTAATTTTGGTTGCAAAAGCAACGCTTCAAGACGATCCACCTGACTGCAATTTTGAGTCAACACAAATGCAAACCCTTTCTTACTTTTGGTCCTCTCCGCTTTCAAACTGTAATTTTTACCAAAGTTGCCTTTTCCTTGTACTACAATCCTCCCTTTAGTTGCGTTTTAATGATGCAGCCATTTGTGACCATTTGTAATGAATATAGTCGAGGCAATTAATAGAGACGGGAGGTTAATCATCTTGAGAGGAGCTTAAACCTTTGTGATTATTCCATTATCATCCCGCATTCATTGAGGTAACTGTACCTGTAATCGTTTGCAGAGAAGCGTTTACTTCGCAAAGCGCCCACATGCGAGTGCACGCAAATACCGCTTTGAAACCTCCCGTATTGCTGTTGCGCATGACATCTGTTCGTCGTTGATAACATTTGGACCATGACGAGGATTGGCAGATAATTGATTATTGGGTATTACATTAACCCTTACTAAAGCTTGTCGGTGGTTGAGAGTTGGGTAATGGAATCGCGACAGAGTATCATGGTGTGCAGCGTCGCGTTTGTTCACAGTACAGTCTATCTTACCGCCTGCCCTCACAGACTAACGCAACACGGCGATAGGGAGGAACGTCATGAGACGCTCCGTTTGGCGACAGAAGTCATAAAGTTTTTGTACAGATGAGAGGGGAAGAGTATGGCTGCAGGATGGCTCAAGAGCCACTTCACACAGCAGAAGTAAGATGGTTGCAAAGGCACCATTAATCTACCGGTTTTCGGAAGGCAGTGCTACTGCAACAGCCTAAGAAGGCGTTGATTGGAGTCGACTACTTGTATTTAAATTAAACGGGAAGAGGTTAACCTCTAAATTGGCCTGAAGACCAGCCCATGCAGCACGAAGCAGGGTGAAATTTTAAAAGTGAATGTCAACCAAATAGGTATTCAAAATAAAACAAGCTGTTACAGTTGATTAGCGCCTCCACGCTATGCACATGACAATATTAAATCCCTTATTGAACGTCTCAATTTACAGTATGACCGCACCTAAAATAACAAGCAGGTTGGTTACCTTCTGTGATCAAAAATGTTAATACAAGTATGAAAAGCCTCACTGTAAGCATTTTCAACGCATGGCTGGTATATGCGCCTCCGTCCTTACTCCGCGTTTTCATGCACAAGAAACAAATCGCTGAACACATGCTGACTCGCTTGAGCGAAGGCGTGTGAATGAATAAGATCATCGAATTCGTGTTCATCGAAATATCCAACTGTCTTACAATCTTCATAGAATACAAGGATAAACTGATGGTAAAGAAAAAGCATTATCCATGCAGACGATAAAAGCCTTGCGAGCCACTCTTCTGCTTTATGCCCTAGCAGCAGAATTTAACGGCAAGACCTAAGTTCCTCACTCTTCTGTAAAGCGCTCTTATCAGATGATGTGTCACGCTTTGATGTGCTTTGGTTGAGTTGCTATTTTACAGAGATTAGCAAAGCGGCTACGAGTAACCAAACATTTACGTGAATGTGGGAAGTGGAAAATTGCTATAGGTCGAGGATGATAACGATACGCGCGCTATTAAATAGTTGATCAAAAAGACGTATGCTGCCCTTTTCTACACTTTGTTTCTATTGCTTTATTATTGAGACAGATGATGGCGCTTCTCTTCATCAACTTGTAATTACAACGAACTGACTTTTGCTTATGCTGATGCTTCTTTGAAAATTGTGCAATAAGGCACTGATTGCTGTTTTTTTTCCCTGAAAGTTTCGCTCGAGCGTCTACATCGTCTTCCTCAAGTAACTGGTATTATTTTGGTTAATCAGAATTTGTTTAGTTCAAAAGAAAGTCACTTCTCATGTTTGTTGCCAAAAACGATCACTACGAAACATTGAATGCATTTCTTAGACTCAATACATCAATTTACTAAAGGGACGCGATGAACAACACTCCCTTCCATTATGCAATTACAAGAGGATGCAATCACTGCGTTTAACCTTTTGTACAATACAAAAAATGGGACTTGCTAATGTTCCTGGGATTTGAACAAAAGCAACGAATGTGCTTTGACACCTGCAGTTGGTTGGGAAATACGATGTTTTCATGCGTCTATGATTACGCGGATCGTACTCACCTAGCAAAGGCACAATTTCTATTTCATTCATAAGTCACATACCTCTCACCGAAACCAGTACCTATGATTTGGCGCATCCTGCTATGTTTCTTTTCTCTTCTGCAGGGCGAATTGAGGACAATACAGCCTCTCTTGGGACATGCGCCTATAAGCTTAAACTGTCAAAAAGAGTTGCACGCTGCACTCCGATGGGTTGTGTCATCGAGAGAGCGAAAAGTCGGCCCAGTTCCTTCTAGACTATGGAGTAGAGGTAAGCTACGCCAATAAAATAATTCACCAGTCATCTTTATAGCTCTTAAGTTAGGCAATGTGAGTGTGCTGAAACTGCTAAAAACCAATAGAGTGCATCTTGGGAGGTATGGCATCAAAGGCTACACGTAACTCATGCAGGATGTTAAGGCCAATAACGAAGGGATAAATGGTGTTTTGTTGAATATTGGTAAAACTTTTAATTTGAATCCTACTTCCAATGCTCCCAGCTTCTTTAAAAGCGTATTTTTGCAAACTTGGAATGCTCAACCGGAATGTGTTGAGTTGTATGGGCTTGGTACAAGATAATTGAGTGTGTGATTTCAGGAGCTGATCCGAGCTAAATAACGTGACGCTTAATGCGCACGGGTTAGCACAATGTTAAGAGAATGAAGCACGGGAATGTTTGCGATGCATTTTCAAAGGTTTAATTATATCGAATTTAATCATATTCCTGCAATCTCTGATACAGTCATGGTGTTTATGCCAATAATGTCCACAACTTTGTGGTCCCTACTCATGGAAGGTGCTGTTGCATAGATTGACGAGATTGCTTACGTCTTCTTTTGGCGGACGCAGACTTTAAGCATAAAACGGTGGTATTTCGCACATTTCTTTCTTGGGCCTTCCATCACACAATAAAACAAAACAAAACAGTTTACCCCATATTCTGTCCCCTCATGAATATAATTTGATTTGCTTTCGTCCTCTTCAAATCCTTCATTAATGCCTAACAAGCAAACTAATATTTTGCACATTATCAGCAGCAAACTGTTGTCCAGAATGTCCAAACCACGGTGCACTGATTGTATGTCGCCAATACGGAGGCATTCGGCCTGCGATGTGAATCGCTTTCCACAAGTTGTCACCGAAAGGGGTAAGTGCCTTTGCTTGCGTGGTGAGGCGCATTTGGTGTCTTGGAGTGTGGTTCCATGCAAGGTGGTCCTGATTTCGCCTCTCTAAATGGCCCGACTTAAAGACTGCATTGCGATCGTAGCAAAAGGGCTTTGAGACGTTCTTGGTCACGCCCTTCAAGCGCAACTTTTAAACAAACGAAAATTACGTTTGTAAGTCAGCTGAACATTAGCATTATCGGCTGGTCAGTCTACTGCAATTGCTTTCCGCCTTACCTGTATGTATGTCATGCAGGAATAAGTGGATGGTATAAGCACAGGACACCACAGCCTCGAACTGCCATCTCCTAATCTGGTCAGGTGGATTTGCACAGACGTAGATTAAGGCGGCATTGTGGCAGATTACGGCTGCGGCTGTGATAATTGATCATGAGAATGAGGAATCAACTCAGCGATGTGACATCTACTTGCCTGTGGGTCACTTGCAGTGCCACGCATCCGTTCAAACACATTTCAATTTCGTGCAGTGCAGAAGGTAGGATGGGCTGAATTTATTGATATTGAATGCATCTAACAGAAATGCATCAGTGCAGGACAGGCACAGCAGCATGCAGTCATGCACAAAGGCTCTTACACATAACCGAGTGGGACGACTGAATTTGGAAGCCTCAACAAAGAATCAAAACA
The DNA here is from genome assembly GCA_900622495.1 of Hydatigera taeniaeformis. NCBI lineage: Eukaryota > Metazoa > Platyhelminthes > Cestoda > Cyclophyllidea > Taeniidae > Hydatigera > Hydatigera taeniaeformis. Next base: position 1,258 of record UYWX01020705.1, on the reverse strand, counting down.
TGGCGTGATGCATAGTGAGAAGAATGCAAGTTGTGCAGGTCTGTCCTCTCACTTTACGTGGAACGGCATTAACTTAAGTTTACTCCATTGGAGGCTAGGGTCTACCGAATTCTCATCTCGTCTTTACGTGGCCTCAAATTTCGCAGATAGGCACACATCATGAAACCGCTCTCCAGCATCAACACTTGTTCGAACTTTCCAGCAAAAAAACGCCAAATGCTTGATAGGTGATTAGTTTACTTGGTTAAATGAGACTTGGTTAAACGCCGTCACGACATCCTGAGGCTGCGTCATAGTAGGTGATGCATGCACAGCCTCAATGGTGGTGGCGGTTGCCGTCTACCACCACTGTTGCGAACAACCCCACGGTTGTTGCCACGACCACGCACATGGCGACCAGCATTGCGGCTTCAGCACAGGCCAACACACCGACTTCTCTCCCCATTGCGAGCCCTTCGCAAACTCAAACCACGGAGCCCACTTCCACGGGTATGAGCATGGCCAACCTCCCCACTCCATTTCTTCCACTGTCCCTTCGCCTTCCTTACAACTGGTTTGTGTGCTGAGGTGTGGTTGCTTATATAGCGTTGCAGCCACGGCTCCACCGTCCGCGTGATCTATGCAGGCATTGTGCGAGTAGATCGACCAGTACTTCTTTGTCAAGTGATCCTCCAGATGCTTCCAGTCTTGGTAGTCCTCTCGGCAGTCTTGTGAATGAAGCATCACCAAACGTGTACCTCAACAACATCACTTCGTGGGTGTTGTTTAGAGGCTAATATTTACTAAACGGATTGCTTATTGCTTAATGTTAACAAGATCTGCGTTATGTCTAGGACGCCTTTGCTTCACAGTGCTTGCCATGTGGCCAAGCAATAGGAAACCAAGAAATGGGGTATTGACACTTTTATGTCTTACGCTCAACGTCCTTTATGCCTTTGTAAAATGAGAAGTGGTGGCTTATCACTTGCACCACACAAGTCACGTTCGCCTCGTCTCAGCTCGACAATTACTCCGTTTTAGGATGCAACAGTGCCAAAAACACTGCTGTAGCCGTCAGCAACGATGAGTTTTACTGATGCATATTTCATCCGGTTTCATGGACACAATTGGAGGTGATGGCACAGCTCTGCGGACTGATGTGGATGCAACTTGGGCATCATCCGTTGCAGCAAATAATTTCAAATCGCTGAGTGATGCAAATTGGTAACAATGAATATGAAATCGGTAGTGGTGATCACGGCAGTAGGCAATGCAATTG
>UYWX01020704.1:0-20783 GCA_900622495.1 Hydatigera taeniaeformis | reverse complement strand
GTCATTTGCTATGGCGAAGTCAGAGTGACCAATCTTTTACTTTGAAGTAGTTGTTTTTTTTTGTTGATAAAGTCCATTAATAAAAGGAACGCTTCATCTCATTTGCAGATTTAATAAAGGTAAAGGAACAGGGCAGCACTCCCTTGCCGTCAGTGACTGCAGGTAGTCAAGCCTGGTGATGAATGATGGCTACCTGCTGATAGTGAGCCTTAGAGTGGCAATGTGATGGGACTGAGAGGAGAGTGACAAAAAATGATTGGCTTACGAGGTGATGGTGCTGTTGATTGTGAAGTTCTTTGGTGCTTCCATCAGCTGCTGACCGAGCACTTTGAAGCGAAGGAGGCAGGTGGCACCTCGGCCAACGGGCAAAGGGTTGCCAAAGTGACAGAGAGCCAAGCCCGGTCTCACAATAGTTGCACGTTGATACTTAAAATCGGTTAAGTTTAAGGAAAAGTATAAAGTCGTATACAAGTCTGCCTTACAGAAATGATTTTTCTCATGCAATTCATAGAACTACATTTGTCCAGAGAAGCTATCATTACTGTCACTACACTTCATAACGCTAACATAAAGAATACGCTTGTCAGTTGTGGTAAAACCGAGTAACTGTAGTACAATGAGGGCATGCGTGAGTCTACTTGGGGTTGAATTCACAACACATTTGAAACTTATCAAACTGATGCAATGCCTCATTGGATGATAAAACGTGTGCCAGCTGACAAGAGAGAGGGCATTGGGAGAAGAGAAAAAGGAGAGGAAGTGGAGTGGGCTCACCTGTTTGTGTGAATCGGTGCTGAGATCGAGCAATTCCTCAGGGTAAGAGGTGTAAATACTAGTTGCATAGCTTGGATCCCTGCCTCTATTGGTCACAGTGGCTTTTACTTCGATCGACTGGAATTCATCGTCACCGACAAAAACTACTGGTCCGTCCTTGTCTCTGCTCCACAAACACAACAAAAAATCCAAATTTTATCTTAATGCAAATGATTTGAGCTGGGACATTCGACTTGAGTAGTAAGTATTTCCTAAACTAAAGCTGTAGAAATCTTTGGCATTTAGTTGTTACTCTTTTGTCATTTACTGCTTGAAGTATTGCGTGAGACAAGCTTGGGTTAAAGAGAATCAGCGGACGACGGGAGATTTTACACCACACAAAAGTGAATGAAGCCTGTTTCGCATGCTGTGAACCACTTGCTACCCAAGATGGTAAGAGGAGTGTTAACATGTGGCTGATTTACCGTGCAGTGATGAAGCCTCCTTTGAGGAAAGGCATTGAACCTGCAGTGTTACCTGTAAAATGCTTCATTCACAGTAGAGGTGGATGCATTTAAAGGCCGATCCTAGCTGAAGGAGTTGACAGCTCATCTTGACAACATTCACCATGTGTGATGCCTGAAGTAGCAGTCGTGATCTGTGTCAACCATGAACAGCTGCAGTGTTCCGAATGCCTCATACGCTGGGAAATGAGTTGGACATACGGACTGCCTTGAAATAGTTCATTTATCATGAGAAAGTATTTGCGGATTGCGTTTCCAAGTGTCAATTAATTGTTGACAGAAACGCATAAAGTAAGTGAGGAAATATGTTAAGTGATGATAAGTTTCATCGCATGGAATTCGCCTCTCTCTTCTTCAGAAAGTAGGATGAAAATGCTGTGTAGTTAAAGTGAGAATTGACCCAACCAACTGAAGGACCCTTCCAAGGCCGAAGGGTGACTCAATATTCCTGACCGTAGCGCAGCCCCATTTCCCCACTAAAATCATCCACTCAAATTATTACATGCATACATAGGAAGTCGCCAAAATCGTTACCTGTTAACTGAGTACTCAAACTGCGGGAGCAGGATTGGATTGCATTTTCGGGACTCGCACTCGTTACCAAATGTGATCTGTAAGGAAGAACTATAACTGTCACTTGAGCGCCTTTGGAGCACGATTAATAACGCAGACCCTCCAGTGTTTGCAATTCAACCATCACATCATTGCACAAATGTGCGTTGACCCCAACAATGTGCCTACTTCCGCAAGATCACCTTAGCACAGCATTTGTTCTTCAATCAAGTTCAGGTTTCCGTTGTTACATTCACTTTGACAGTCTTACCATGGCTTGGCCGGTATTCTCCATTGGATCACTAATGGGATGGTTTTTGAGCTCATCGAAGGAGGAAGATGGCGACGAAGCATCCAACAGCCACTTTACGCCAATCCGAATGGGGGAGGTGAGGTCCACCAAATCGACGTCCTACGAGGCACAAGTACAGCTTACTTTAAGTGAGAAAAGGACACCTTCCGCTTTCATCATCCACTTAATTAGCAGATTAGGCTTTTAGTTAGTTAAATAGAAGTAGCATAGAGGTCTTTCGTTGGTAGCTTTCAATAACTGGATCGAGGTAATCGCCATTTTATAGCGCAAAATAAGAAAGAACAAACGGCAAACCAAAAGTGAAGTACGGTGGACAAACGCGTTGGCAAAGCTGGGGTGTAGCCCAGCTGAAAAGTACGCCCATTATTGCCGACTTGAAAATGCGACTTGTCAAGATTGCAGTGATACATTAAGAAGTCAAAGCGAAGCAGTCTTCGTTTCCACCCTTCAAAGATTGATGTTTCATTAATTTTGGTGACTTTGCTTAATCACTTGTACGGAGTCTGTGCATGAATGGCACGGAAGAGTTCACATTCAGTTATGCAGTAGTCTTGCAATAAAATGCAATCAAAACTCGCTGACAGCTGTGGACTGAAAATGTTTGACCGACATTTTGATGCGATGCATTCACCGAGAGGAATGAGAGTCGTACCCACAGTTGGTTCTTTTCTACTGCAAACGTTCCAACTGTAAGAAGAAATGAGTTGTCAAAGTTTTAAAAGCCAGTCTTTAAAGTAAATTGAAATTGCAAGGTGTGAGAGGTTTCAGCGTTTTTCCACAAGGTACGATTCTATTGAAGGTTGGGAGGAGACCAGGCATTGTTGGACTGAACCGCGGTTGCATCGACCCTCCTGACAGCTTAAATGGAGTCGCTTGGCACAAATGCCAATCAAATCATTGCCTGTCAGCATTCCCTCCCTTTAAATATTCACTTAGAGTGCAAAAAATTTGCGTCCACATTATAAAAGCATTACAACTTGTCGCAAGACTTCTAATAAATTTGACACATTCCAGTAAAACGGCACCTTACGGTCTGTTTCAAGCCAATGCCTTAGAAGTATTAAGTGCTCAATTTTGTTAACTTTTCTTTCACTGTGTAAACTAAGCAGATTCCTGAATTCACAATATCGTTTTATCGATGCAGACAACGTTATGACATCAGTGACAGGAACGTGTCAGTTCATGCGATTAGCAGCAGATGTAGTTAAAGTGCGTTGTGTCAAGGCAGACGCTTTCAATCCACAACAATGACCACAGATAAAACGACGGCAGGTGACTTCAGTCTTCTAAAGGCATGAAAAAAGGACTACACTAATCAAGACCCTCACAGGAAAATGACAAGAGACAACAGCAAATGGAATGCATTCCCTGTTGATTGACATTCATGAATTTTTGAAGCTGAACGGCGTCTCGGGTTAGCAGCATCACTAATAGCTGGCGGTGACGACTCCTTGTCCGCGTTCGCGGCTGCAAGTCACTTTGTTGGCGCTGTGATGCCTAAGAGAGGAGGGCTACATTGAACCGATAGAGGAGGTCTACTAATAGCGATGCTTTTGGCTGAAAAATAACGCAGAGACTAGAGGCGACCAGCGTTGCTGAATGCTCAACAACAACGCTAGCGAGTGCTCATTTGTCAATCATTTTTTTACTAGTCGTCCAAATATGCCGATCCATTAGTTATAGTTATTAACTCCTTCCTGTAAATATACCTTAGACTATAAAAACAGATCAGTTGATTGTGCACAGCACTTTCAAACACTCGAACCGTTCAGTTTTTGCAGCTACTCCGTTGCTGCATGATGACCTTTAGATGGGCACGATTAACATCGCCTTCAGGGATGACTTAGCTGCCTCTCAATACAAAAGGGGACTTGCAGACAGCTCCAAAAGACTCACGCGGAAGGCCAGCCGGACAGGAGTTGCACGGATGAGTTCGGCGGGACTGAGAGGTTTGTCGGCAGCACTGTGATCGCGGCAGTAGGCTGTTAAGGAATTGAGAAAGAGAAAAGGCAACATCTCGTCCGAGCCAGCAGGTGGTGTTGCTGTTTTGTTCATACGCTGGTAGAAGAGGCGCACCTCTGGATCATCCACTTTCAGCAGCCGCTCTCCGAAGAAACTCGCTACTGGGATCTCCGTATTTGATAGGGTTGTGTTCATGAATTCCTCATTCAACCAGTGCTCTGGCGGGTTGATGCTCAACAACAGACGCACAGGAATCGTCCTTTGTGTACAGGATATCCTTAAACCAAGTGTAAATCGTAGCCTATTAACGAAGTTTTATTTTGTGGAATTTTGGCAAATCCTAAGTTAAAAGTGTTCCACTTTATGTCAATTCTCCATAAAAAGTCCAATTTCTAAACAAAAGTAATGCTTTTGGCAACAAGCACAGATTAGACTGGTGATTGACCGTACTTTATGCAAAAAAAAATCATTGTTCGCGCTTCAGGAAGTTGATATGAGCGAGACTTGATGCACAAAATCCAGTGAGGACTTCAAAGTCCCATTGTGCCCATTGCCCAAACTGGAGTATGTCTTAGAAGAAGGTGTTAAAAAGTTGTGCCAAGTAAAACGAGGAGAGGTGGACAGAAGGCGGTGGTGGTGGCTGCTTCAAAAATACGCCTTTTACAAATGTGGTGGAGCATTCGGCAATGGAATGAATTGTGTTTTGCATACGATAATGTTGTCAGTGCCGTTGGTGGATGGACTTTAGTCCGCCCTCAGCACTGTGACAAAGTGACTCCGAAGTCTTCTAGGGCACTCCATTTAAAATGCAGGATAATAATGAGGCAATGACGGCAGCCCATTCGTTTGTGCGCCCGAGAAGCGATTGAAAAGAGGCGACTCTTTAATATTACAGTAGAGCACAAAAATAGCCGACTGATGAAGTAGGTATTTTGTGCTTAGAAATGCAACAACGAGAGGTGGGGTGATGCTCTACTACAACAGGATCACTAATTTTTCCAAGCTAAAACATTCATAACATAAAAGTGTGTGAGGCACTTAATGCACTTTTGAGGTTCCTTCCTTTCTCAGGACATGCAAATTGCTGGTTGACGCAGCAGAACCAGCATAAGCAAGTGGCCTGAATTCCTCCGTAATGAGTAAAAGCACTGCTCTACTGTCCCACACGTTGTAAAACTAGCGCATGCATACTTTCAGGGTCGGCGACCGTCTGTGTGACAATGGTTTCTACCACTTAAATTAAAAACACTGCAAGGGAACAAAAGCAGTGGTGCAATCAGTTGCAATGTTTTGTCTCCACGCTCCATTCTGTTCAGAAGGTAGTCATGAAGTGCATACGAAGGTAATGCAGTTACCGTCCAGATGGCCAAGAAGTGCAGTCTTGTTTTGTGTCCGCCCCATTGCAGTGGCTTTTGTTAATTTGAGGGGATTTGTGCATTGTATAGTAGAAGTTGACTTACCGGTCGAGGTGAGTGAAGGTGGCGAGGACCCTCATATTCATGCAGTGCACGCGAGGAGCCCAGTACCCGGGCAGAATCTGTGTATCCCTTGTACACTCCTCCAGTGAGTCCAACCTTTCACGCACGTGACTCAATCCATTCTCTCGAAGTACGAAAATCTTTACTCTGCAAGAAATAGCAGAAGGGCCTCCAAGTACTGATAGGAATGGAAGTTGTTAGTCTCTATGATCGCCCTACTTCTCCCTAAAAATATGTAACTAAGGTCCACACAAACGTAGGTCCCATGGCCTACGAGGCATGCATGGAAAAAGAGTACCACTGACGCACTTAATGACAGGCCGAGCCCGAAAGACAGCAATTGTGTCGGAATCGGGAGCTCCCACAGCCAAATCGGGATAGCCATTGTTGTCTAAGTCCAGTCCACCTGCGCTAAGGGAAAAGCCAAACCCTTTCATGGCTTCTGACAATTCGGCGGCATTGAGAATCTGAAGAGCAAATATTATTAATTCCAAGGCCTATCCATTCAGCCTATCAGCTAATTCCCATTCCACTAATTCGAAGGTCTCTTGGCTAGCAATGCAAATCCCACACGATTAGAATGTTCGCAAAATGGACGGAGCCTAAGGTGGGTGTCATTGTGGGGGTGTTGCCTGGTAAAATTGTTGTTGGCACCGTCACTCCTGTGGCTTGAGAGTCAACGCAGTAGTGTCTGGAGGCATTAATAAGACGGCACCACGTGACGCATTTGTGCGCCTTCCACCGAAAACGTCCCACAACTTCACGAAAGATCCAGTTAATATCTGTGACCTGAGGTCACGATAGTAATGAGACTGCAAATCATTAGACATGCGCCGTGTTTTCACCCTTCCTGAGGCGAAGCAGCTGAACTGGCAACTTTTTAATGTCCTTTGAAAACCAAAACAATCACAACGGAGGCATTTTTATCTTCTATTTTAACAGTATTACGTAAAATTTCTCCAATTTCCGCTTATCATGATAATTTAATTCATGTTTGCTAGTGGAGGCATAATCGGCATGAAAAAGGGTGGGAAAATGGGCATGAATTTGAGGAAAGATTGGATCTTGGCAACTGCAACACCTATTTGAAAGAGCACTCATGGTATTTACTGAAATGTCATTAACAATGGCAATTGCACGCCAAGAATGATGATGTGGTTTGCTCTCCTATGTATTACTGACGACGTAGAAGAAAACTTGTGGCTTTGCAGTCCATAAAACAGACATTTTAAAGACAGTCGGTGTTTCACGTCGAGGATGTATTGCCAATCGTTCGGCTTGTCAATTCCAACTTGGCTATTCATCGGAGCGAAACGAGAGTGGACTGCAACTGCTGTGAGATGCAAAGATGCCTATTCGAGGGAGGCCAAATTGACTCTCTTGAGGATTCCGTGACATTTTTTCCGGTGGTTTGTACCCACCAGTGGATGCCTTCTGCACGTTGATATGAAAAATAAGTAGGAAAACTTTCACAGTACTGCATGACAGATTTGATGACACTCGAGATTACAGTGGGAAATTGGAGGGAGGAGAGAAGAATTCGCACTGCTAATTTCCCCCAGCTCCTATGAACGTCGTCGGTATCAGTTAATTTCCCAGCATTGACAGCGAAAATATGTAGCCAAAATCAGCACCTTACGGAATTTGAATGTGGCAGGATCTGCAATTTTGAATGTTTTTCCTATTTTCCCCAAATGTTGCCGAAGGCTACGAAAAAGAAGGAAGCCGTTGATACGTGAAATGGGGAAGTTGGAAAGTGAAGAGCCGCACTCTGCAGCCAAGTTAGGCCGTTCGCAAGGGGCAGACACGGACGGGGTCACGTGGTGTGGGTCGCTCTGAGGTAAAACCAAATCGTTGGTACGACCTTGTTATTGACTTTTAAGTATTTTTGTACTATTATGAGATTTAGCATTAGTGACCTCCGGCAGTGGCACGTTGAGTTTCGGTTGGGGTAAAGGCGGTGTGGAATTGGGGCCCAACACTCGGGGAACGTCCAAAGCCTTACAATGGTAGTATTAATTTTCATAATAAATTATTTGCCCACTTTATCAAAGCAGCGCAAAAACCAATTCTACCTTTGATCTGAGTAGTTTTTAGGACTTTACCAAGCCAAGGTATTTGCATCAAATGTCTTTTTTATAGAGGAAATTGTAATTGTGAGTTTCGCTCCTTATTTAAGTCACAAAAGTGATGTTCAATGCATAAAAAAGGTCCAAATATTGGAGAGGCAGGATTTTGTGCACTATATTTGCTGTAAGACGAGGAATGGACGTCATTTACGTAGCACTTGAGTTAGTGGGAGAAGAACTGCAGCTTGGAGCCATCCACGTTGGCATCTACACCGCTTTTAAGGATGATTTATTGGCTGTGCTAGTTGAGGTAGGCAGCAGCACAGGGGAAACAAAAATAAACTAAGTCCCTCCATCAACACTCCTTGATACGAGGGGTCTAAGAAAATATGAGGCTTAAGTCAAATGAACTTTGCATTAGACTGCACACAACATTCTCTGACTCTTACACACAGCTGTTGAACTGATTTCTACAGGAGTCGCCATTTATTTTAAATGTCTAAATGTCTAAGGTTCGCCACACAAACGTCATAATGAAGTAAAGTTCAGTCGAGATGTGAATTGATGAAAAAGTTGCCTAAGCCTGAAAGTGAATGCAACAGTCAGTTCAGGCTTTGGTGCCTTCGAGATTCAAGTCACTGTGCGCACTCTCACGTTTGGCATCGAAAGGGCTGCAACCTCAATCAGCCCTGCCTCGCCTGTCGCTGTTTGTAAGGCCTGAAACTGATCCTGGTCAGTCTACACCCTCATCCACATGATGAGTTGGCAAAATTGCTTCAATGCTTGCACCGCTTTGGTCGAGGTGGCTGTGGATACAGCTTTTGTAAGGATGTTTGCAAGGGCATGCTAGCATGCGCCTAGATCAAGCATCCCGATTTTCAGCCTCTAAAATTGGACGTAGTTGGTGGTGTCAACTGGGAGAAAGTACTACATTTCCTTGCGAAATCCAGACACTGCTGTCTGGTGAAGAGCCGCTCAATTAATGAGTGAAAGGACATCTTGCACATGAGAAGACAAGTTGGACGCAAAACTTTGCGACTCACCTGCGTAGGACCGTTGATGCGTCTGGATTTGGAGCCGTGGTAAATGATAACTGCACCGCCACCTTCGTCATAGGGAGCTCCAACTGCAAAATCTGTAAATCGAGTTGAAGAGAAAATTGGGAAAAGGTGTTGCTTCTTCATACTTCAACGGCCATTCAATTGGGACATACTTAGTAGCCTAAGGCTTGCTAAAGGAAGGGAGAACAGATGCGTCAACTCAAGTGATGAACTACATAAACCCATCCATTGGAGCTACAAATCGTGAGGAACAAGAGACATTTTGGTGGAACTGACGTTCTGCAGAGAGTCAGGTTACTGTGGTGGGAGCAGTTGTCGTTTGCCTGGAGTTCTTCTTACTGTGAGAACGGCATGAAGACCCATGAACAACCACTCTCGGGACCATTTGTCTGCCCTGCGCGTACAGATATGAGGAAGAAGACGCGACTGGCAAGCAAAGGACAGAAATTACTAACGAGAATGTAAAGCCCAACATTTAGATAGTCAACATGAAGGAACTGAAAGGAAAAAGGACGCAGTGCTGTGCTAGGGAATAAGATGGGATGAATTGTGAATGGGCCTGCAGGATGTCCCCTGGCTTGTAAATGCCATCCATTTTCAAGCTCAACTGTGTTCACAATCGCTCCAACGCTTCAACGGTTACTGCTGAAACTGCGAAACGATTGAGTTAACTCTCGAAAGTAGTAACCCATCCTATCAAAATGCTACACTGCTTGAGTTATTACTGCATTCACTTTGTCTCGCTTTAAAGGTTGTTCACTTTTGAGCCGACCACCTTCCCAAAGCACTCCTTGAGCCGGAAACGGAACCTTTGACAAATGGTGACACATGATCCCCTAGAACGAGGGGATTTTCATGACATTATGGACATAGGCTAGTGCTACTTATTGCTTGGTCTCACGTTACGGCATCCCTATGCCACAAAGGCCTGAGGCAAGGGGTTCAGTTTCATCCTCTTGGCAGCAGCTGAAGTGTGCACGGTTCGAATGTCACCACATGGAGGGTGAATCCGGCAGTACGTCAGTTACCTCAATTTTACATTAGAATTTAACGAGCACTGAAATTGCTCTCAGTTCATCTGGTTTCAGTTAGATGGGCGTGAATGGACGCATGCACAGCAAACTTGATTTATGTCTGACAGGTACACTTAAGGCGAGGTAAGCGTGGTGTTGTTCAGGTCCAGAAACAATGACTAATATGAGTATGAGAATTGGAATTCCATCATCAAAGTCCTTCAAATTCATTCATTTTACTTACGACCCAAGTTCTCATAACAGTCCCATTTTTGCCTGCCTAAGGTGCCTCCTCCAAATAGACCGGGAGAAGCCGATAGATCCGAGTGATTAGGATTGTCTATCACAACAGACGCAAAAGGTGCTAGCCTATGTGATGAACGTATGTCCCTGTCAGCGAATATGGAGAACCCGATACATAAGTCATTTTTGTACTCACCACTGCAGTGAGAGTGACCTGACAACTTTTTGAGGTCGCGGCGTACCAACAGTAGTCACCAGTGTAGAAGCGTGAGAGGCATCCTCTACGCTCCTCAACACAAGTGCTCAGGTCAAGAAATTATTGCTCCCGTGACAATAAGCGAAAAACGTCATGAATTCTTGGTGTACTGTGAGAAGAGACTACATGATGCTTCTGGTCTCTCCCATCTTCAACAGACGCACCACATCTGCAGAGAGATTGTTGCCCGCATGAGGTGCTCGCACACGCATTCACGCACATACGGAGGCGGGGTGGCGTCTTCGGCACCGTGTGTGTCATCTGCGATGGCGGAGGCACCAAGAACGCACGTATGCCGTTGTTGTGCTGTGGTGAGCTGCGCCTTTATTTGTGCGTCTTCTCACTCATTCACTGTTGCTGGTGGCACTTCCTCTCCTTTTCGCCAAGAATTGCATTTTGGTGGGATGTGCGCACCCCGCCATAGGCAGCTAATGCGATTCGTATGAAATTGTTGCAGTGCCTCCTCATCAACACAAGACCAGTTGGTAGAGAAGCGCACGCCCATATTCCTGTTTATTTTCAATGAGGAAGGCAGTTTACGAAAGAGACAAGTTAATCGGTATGGTCGTGAATGGAGCTGCCGGTCTGAGAATTAGCAAGTGGTATTCGCAGATGGGTTCAAACGAAAAATAACAGTAGTATGATTAAAAGGTGAGCGAAATTGTATGTGAGTGGGATGGCCCAAATTGAAATTTATGTAAATCTGTACTTCAACATTCTAATTCACTTGACACTCCTTATCAACAAAGTCGTACACAAATGCGCCTTCATCGGCGTGGCGTAAATTTTAGAGTGTAATTTGATGCGCTCGCCCTTAAAACTAATGCTAATACTTTCATATGACAAAACAAGTTGTCAGCTGACAGCAACAAACAGATTATAGTCAACATCCACTATGGTAGGAATCATGGCAATGAAAAGGCTAAAAGTATGCACCCAAAGGTGCCAACACCCTGTTGGAAGTTAACAAAGACAACGAACACAGCATCTAAAATGACCAGCGCCATGTCCGTAGTTTGAGTGCCGCCATGACTAACCGCACAACTGCTCCCCATCCGCAGCGAAATACGGTGACCTCTATCTCAAGGGGATCACCAATCCATCTTACACATGAACCAGTATAAACTGATCGGGTCATGAAAAGAACTCAAGAAAGTGTGGCAACCCACGTGAATTGTAAATATGCAGACTGCTAGGGTAACGGTGACGACACTCTAATGCATCCATCAAAGCGGTGGAAGTTTCGTTAGCAGTCTATTTATAGATTATCACAAAAACAATTTGGTTTTATTGCTTTTACCGAAAAATGAGGTGAAAGCCTTGCCTTACAGCCAAGAGTTCATTAGAAAGCCGTTATAAGACTAATGTCCCATTACATTGCACTTCCAAAGCAATACTTAGCCAAAAAATTCCCATTAATGCATAAAACGATGAAGATAAATATTCATGTCGGCATGTTCAGAATTTGAAAAGTAAAAAGACATAAGTTGGGCCGAAAGTCATCAATTTATAAAATCTTTAACGTCAAATGCTTCTCACGTCTTCAGCACGGTTGTTTGTAGTGATTTCATCTATGGCTTCCAATGTGGGCACAGCCTACGATTTAGTAATGTGGGTCACAAGGTAGGAAAAAGTGGTACGTCATACAAGAACCAAGGAAATATCGTCTTTGTGTATCCTGATGCGCCAAAAAAATAATTTCCATAACGAAAGTGAAAAGGGGAACTAACCATCAACTCCATCGTGGTTGATGTCTCCAAGGCTAGTGATGGAACTGCCAAAACCGCTCTTGGAGGAGAGACTTGTAGGTGGCCAAATGGTTTGCACACTGGTGAAGTCAAAGGCAGTAACGCTAGGGAGGCGGCGTCTTTGATTCCAGAAGACATAGATGCACCCCAAAACCGGAGCATTATGCACACTCTGTATGTCCAGGTCCTGCTGGGGAGCCGCATTTACACCAGGCAACTGTTCGAACGGCGCCCCCACCACAAGGTCATCCCACCTGCCCAAAACATGAGGCCAAATACACCACTCAAAAGACTGACAACACGAGTTAGCACAAGCCAAGTTCAAACCAACAAACCCGTCACTATCCAAATCGATCAAGGCCAAGGCATGACCAAATCGAGAACCAAATCGATTTCCATGAAGAACCTTAGCTTGTGGGATTACGATCTGATTGGTGCTCCTTTCGATGACATTCAATGTAACGAACCCAGATCCTTCATTATTCTCTGTTTGAGGGACCCCTGGAGCACCAAAAACAGAAACGACTGGTCTCTCAGAGTCTGATGCTGAACTGTAAACTCGATCTGAGAGCGCCGACGAGGAACCTTTGAACAATAATTTTTGAGTGGTGATTATCAAATTCAAATAATACAGGTCATACGGTTTAGTTTTAAGCTACTTAACAGGATTGCCACAAATAAACTTACCTAACAGACTGTAGTCACCTACATGGGCTATATCCGTTTTTCGCACTGGATTAAATTCCGTAACATTGTTCACAAGCCCAATTCCTTAAAATATTTGAAAGTAGAGAAATTTGCGCACATATACTAACATTTTGTCCCAATTTCTTACCCTTAGCGAATTGGTAGTAAGGACTGCCAGACACAATTATGTCGGTGTTAGAGTTATGGACGTATGCTGCTGATGCGCCATCCAAACAGAATCGAAGATCAATTGAACGGGACGCTTCCGGGATATTCAGACAAGTTGATGCCCCCAAAAAAGAGGAATTATCCAAGGCATTGTTAAATGCAAAACATCCACCAGTAACGAACAGCTTCCCTGTTACTTCATAAGATAACCTTGGTGAACAGGCCTGTAGCAGCAAATAAATAAAGAATCAAGATGAAAGAATAGTAAATGTTAATAACGCTACTAGGCCCACAATTTACTAATTTCAAAAAGCGCTATCAGCTAATTGTGTTTTAAAATTTTATTAAACCGGAGTTTAGTGGACCACAATTTGCTTAAGAGTAATAGCTAAATATGAACCAGACTTAAAAGCCGAAAGGTGAAGAAAAAAATTCGAGGAAAAAAATGTAAAATTGATAAAAAGGATGCTTACAATCGCCAACCGATTCTGTTCTTTTGGTAGAGTTGATAATGAGAACCCAAACAGCTCATTGTTAAGAACCGCATAAGAAAAACGGGCTGATTTATGAATATCAAAATTTACACGCCGACACTGACTGCGATCGTATGTGCACCAAAAAATTGAGCCAGATTTATCATCAAGCGGTGCGCCAACGATCACCCTAAAACTGATTGGCAAATATTTTATTACCCGTCCTCGTGATTTCGAATTTGATGACCAGCAACAGAGAAACCAAAAAGTGAATTAAGTTTTCCCCTTTTTACTAAAGGGAATTTAACTTCAACGTTAAATCCCGAGGATAAAGAAAGCACTAGGACAGTGTAAAATAGCACTGCAAAAATAGGCATCACTTAACATCGAGTTAGCAAAAGAAGCGGTATTGTCATTCAGTGATCTTTACTGGTCGAATTCAAAAATACAAACAATTCAAGGCTATGCTTCAAAACGAAAAGAATCTCATAAAAGACAAAAGCTCCATAGAATTGTGTAAAAATTGTAAATTGTTGCCTAAAAATTTATAAAATATTTTCACATTTTAGCTAGAATAAAAACCATTCTTGGTCTTTTGTGTCTGCATTATCTGCCCATCACTTTGAAATATATGGTAGTCCCTCATTTATTAGGTGAAGCGTGTGATTGATGGTCATTATCTCGAATTTTTCGCCTAAGCTGGCATTTTGGCTTTGCCAAAGCCGTATCTTCCCGTGCCCCTTCCTCGTTAAACGCATACATTTAACCATGCCAAATCTTTTTTTCTATCAAACTAGGAGTATTGGTACTAAATTACATCATAATTGGCTGGTCAACCCGAGTGTTTGTCGTAATACTTTTTTATGGGGCCACCTAATGCCTGACCGTTACTTTGGTATTCGTGGTCTAGCCTTCGGGCCAATCTCTAAATAATTAATTTTTCCTTCCTCGTACGTATGTGGTTAGGCCATAACAATACCTTTTTATGCCTTGTAGAAAGATCGGGACGCTTCAGTTTTAATTAGCACATAAATTGTTTGAACTCTGTTTAATAATGTAACCGTTCCACGCTACGCAGGCAGCATAACAAAACAAGGCCTTCCAAAAGAGGGCTTGACCAGAAGGCTAGCCCCCACAAACGATAGCAAGATAAATACTGTGTTGACTAAAAGTCATACAGTTGGTCTCATATATAAATAGTGCAGGTGGAATTTCCGCTCTTCAGTGGGACGTTATGAGATGCAATCAGTGATCGAAATGTTCCCCTTATGCTATTCAATGGCGCATAAGCTTACCAAGTCATAATTCTTGGTCCACCGTCCAGAGTTTTCCCACCTGATGTCTATTGGTTGCTTTATGATTCCTCTGGCTCTTGTACGCACAGGCTGGCCTTCGGGTCAAGCTTAGGCTTGATCCATCTTTGCTTCCTAGAATGCATATATTTAGCTCCACTTAACGCTTTATTCTTCCTCTATGAGAAATCTCGAGGTCCTATACTAGTGGCAGCGAAAGGCGAATCTGCCATTTTTTAACGACTTCTATCCTGGTATCTACCAGTTGTGGCATATACCGACGGTTGGGCATGATGTCTGCGTTCGGTTTCATGATGTACCCTTTTTCCATAGACAAGCTATTTACAACTGAAGTGACACCACCGTGAACCATCAGGAAAAGTTTCGCGTCGATATTTTATCCAACACGCCCGTGTATAGGTGTTGGAAATGACACCACAGCTCTCCTTATACACAGAACAGTGTCTGATCTGTCTCATCCGCTGAGATGCGGGGTTGGTTCATGGGTGCTTTCCTACAGTGACGAATGTGGTGTGATGGCTAGTGCGAGAGATGTACCAAGGATAGCGTTGAGAACGTCGCACAAAAAAGAGAGAGATAGGGTAATTCTTTGTTTAGGTGGTCATCTGATGTCTTACCACATTGGGTTTCGTCTTGTTCTTTTACTCTTGGGTTGGATCTTCATTGACCCCGGGATACATACACTCAGCTTCGCTTAGCGGTACTAAGCATTAAAAGCTGTATTTCTAATGTCTGTATGTTTGAGACTTTTCGTTAGGTAGAAGAAGGCAGTAAGTTGCTTCGAATACGTATATTATGGGGGGAGAAGAGAGAGTTGGGCTTTGGCCACATAAAAAGGAATCGCATCTCTAGGGGATTTGAGTAGAAAGTGGCGCTGCAAAGTATACTAATGCGTTTGAGGTGCCAATAAAACAGAGGTGGTCAGTCAGTTCCAACACGAATCTCATTGGTGAGGAGCGCGGAGACACCCGCAGTGACCTTAGTTTATCAACCCATCGACACCCGCCTTTTCTCTCTATACAAAATGCCACCTGGATTTCCTCAAGCTAATTCTTTTAAAGCCAGAAGTTGATGGACCTGAGAGAAGACTTAGAAGGCCTACAAGCGCAAAACTTCGTTTTAGGGAACACTCGATAGCTAACAGTTGCAGTGGTATTCGCTTCGCCCTTACATTAGCCCTTATAATTTAGAATGTACATAAGTTGCTCAACTTGATGTCATTTTCTAATTGGAGTCAAGAGCTGAAGTGCTACAAGAAGAGGCATTTAAATATGGACTACTAATTATACTAATTCGTAGGATGGATATGCCGCAATCGTTCCTTATTCTACCTTCCTCTAACTTCATTATTTTTTATTTAAATTTGAAATTTGCGTTATACGAGAAACTCTACGAAATGTCATGGAAAAGCATCTTGCTGCGGCACTTTTCTTTGTCAAGTGCGAACATTCTTACTGCTTTTAACTAAAAAGCGTTCGCCTGTGTTAGAGATGTAGATCGCTTTATCGAACTAAACTAAGTTGTAATACTACTAAGGCTTCTTGATTTTGCTTTCGAAAACGTCAGTATTTACACATCTAAATCAGATTGGATTATGTGATCTCTCTTAAGGTCGGCGCGCGTGCATTGAAGAGGTGGGTTTGATCTCTTGCATCCGTTTAATCTGGTGCGATTTTTAGACCCTATCTCATCAAGTGTTCTTTATCTATTTTCGGCTATTTTTGAATATACACGTGTCTGATGGCTAAGCGTAAAGCTTAATACCCATTGGCGATTGAGTGCTTAGGTAATTTTGGCTGAATAATATTCACATTCATGAGATGAAATCACCTGCCATGATTCTAGACTCATTGATATTTCCAAGCATAAACCTTTGAGGGTTTCTATTGTGCTTTGAATCCTTAAATTACTTCATACTGTCATCCATAAACGTCAAATCTCACCTACATATCGTTTGTTTTACCAAAGCGCTGTATGACCACGTTACGGCACTGTCACCACTTTCTTTGCTCTGGAGAAATATTGGTTACCTTCAATTTTCTTTTATTTACTTGGTCTTCCGCGTCAAATGTTTAATAATTATTGCTGATGTCTTCGATTTTGACTTTATAAGGCCTAATAGTAGATATCTCTCTGTAACTAAGTTCCAGACTTCATTGAAAGCCAGTTGTGATTAATATAATGTTTGACTCCCCTTCGCATGATTAATTCTTTGCATTCTAAAAGAAATTTCCTTTGTCTTGCACTTGTTTGGTTCTATTGGCGCCAATACTTTATGTTATTTCATTTCGTACCAGCGCCCATTGTGTTGTAAGGTCTTAATATTAACTTTTGGACGGTAAAAGGCATTTCATTTGGGTCGAGTGCATATGTTCAACAAGAGGGTTGGTGTTTCTGACAACGTTTGGTATTACTTTAAGGTTCCATTATCGTATTAGCTGCTCTTATGAGTCAAAGTTCAGATTCTAAAGATAATTACAAGTCGACATTACCGGTAAAACTGTGACCAAATTTTTAAATATATGTTCTGTAGATCTCATGTATAATCGCAACTGTCATGTCTGATGCTGAGCAATACATAGAAATTCGTCGAATCAACCACCTGCTGCCGTATTCGGATCAGATTGAAGCCTATGCAGAGGCTGCAACAATAGGTCTGAGGGAGTCATTTAGGCGTCTCATCTCCTCCAGTACCTACCTCTGTCACCATCATAACTTTACATTCGATATTAAAAAGTAAGACTCATCTTGGTTCTTTAGTTACCAACTTCACTTATTTGTTAAATTCTGACTCTAAACTTTATGAATGCAGGAGGAGTAAAACCCGATGTTTTCTTTTAGTTTTATCGAGATGTTTGGGTTCCGGTTTACAAAACGGGAGTTCATTGGCATCGTTAGGTTTGGGCTCGCCCTAGTGTTTTGTCGACAAACCGATAGAACTTTCCGCGCCGTTTGGGCAGACTGCATCCAGTTTTTACTAACGTAAGTCAAAAGCGTATTTTTATCTACTGGTCTTCATAAGTATTACTTCCCAGATGTTGGAGCCGTTTTTTAAATCTCTTGAAAGTGTGGCTTTCTGTCAAGTTTCCCAACCATTGTGTTTGAACTTCTTTGAAATCCAGCGCTGATAATATGGCTCCCCTTAGTATTTTCTGGGGGTTTCACGGATTACCAATCCTTTTGATTGGGGAATTTGTACAAGAATCCGTTCATGTGGAGTAACGCGAATCTTGACTATTTCTCTCCTTTACTTGTGCACTCTAAATTGAGGCACTCAATCCTTTTCTCACCCTTCTTTAAAAGTTGATCGTATGCTCGATGCGCACAACTCTGAACATTTGTTTGTCACTGCATGCACAAAGGAATATTTTCTTCCCGAACTCTTAATGCAGGCAGAGTAAATATCTGTGCTCTTACTCTGCTCTTCCTGTAGCTGTACTCAACTCCGAAGCATAAAGCGCAGGGTGATAAGTAGTTGAAGTTCGTTAGCCAACAAGAGCTTGGTCATTCAAGCGGATTTGCAATGTTAAGAGTTGCACGCATTTGGCAGTAAGTATTGGCATTTTATCTCCTAGGAGTTTAGCGGACACCCATTTTTTTTGCGAAATTTGTGAGGGGAAGTTGGGGAGCGCCATGTTGGTTTCTCATAAGAAATTTAGTCCTGTGCCTCAGTAATATTCCATAATAATCATTAGTGGGTAAGGTTTTATTAGTCTTCACTTGTTTAGCATCTGAGAAAACTTGGACGTTTTCTTTGAAGAAACCCAATTGTTGAAGCGTTAAAGATTAAATAATTCTGTCTATAAAACTTCATATGCACGTCAAACGATAACTGATTTCACATGTTCCTTTCCTATCTGTTTATAACTTGGGATTAGATGCCCTCTTCTGAATTTAATTCAACGTAAACGGCTTTAGCAACGCCGGTGTCTTTATCACAAGGGATGAATTGCAGCTCGATTGGAGGCTCTTCAGAAATGCAGCTATCGATATTGGCATGACTAATGACGTGCGTCAATGCAAGCTGGATTTTAAGTGAGTTTGTTATTTCACTTTTTGTGTATTTTTGGCAGCTCTAACAGTCAACGGCTAGCTATTCAATGTCTTTGAGTGCATCATTCCTCTTCTCTTTCTTTTAGGAATGGTAAGCCGATAGTAGGGATACTCAATTCTGCAAAGAGGTAGGCCTCCCTTTTGCCTGGCTCTTGAACCACTCCACATCATGGTTCACTTGTAGGTCTTTAACATCATTTCTGCCTCATTTTAACATATTTGACACTCCTCATTTACCCGATCGTGTTTTTTTGTCTACCAAGTTATCATCACCCTCTGCTTTGTAACCTTCACCACTCATTTCAGAGAAATCTGAGGTCCATAGCCGTAGTGTTTGTGATTTTGAAATCTCATCGAATTTCGCTTCTTCTTGTGTCCATTGAACTGCAGTTCAAAAAACCGAAATTGTAATTACCTTTAGACTAAGAACCTCCGTTACACATTTTATCCTTTTGAGCTCTGTGATCCTGTTAGCGACACGAGTTATTGCAGCCGGTTGTTCTAAGCCGATAAGGGGTGCGAAGTGCATAGATTACATCGTTGGAGTACGTGCACAAATCCTTCATTATTGTGTCTGCCTCTTTTGCGCGTACAGGTTTTTTCCAGTATCATGCGTTGAAGAGATTTGGAACTACTTCAAAGGTTGCATTTACCACGTTTTGCCCCATGGTCCATATCAAGGGATGTTCAAAAATTTGATGATGTTCACGCCCTTCAATCCGTGGACCTTCGATGAAATAAGGTAGGCGTAGTTGTTTGATGCAACAATCACTTTCCACGACGTTCCTCTGCCTTATAGACTTTCCTTTTACCGAAATTTAGCTGAGTATTCTTCCCAGTGTCCTCATATCTATCCGTAGTCGCAGATCATGTTATTTCTCTCATAATATAAAACAACCGTCATCGTTAAGACACCGTTGTGTCAAATAGTGAATCAAAGTACTCAAAAATTATTACACTTACTTTTGGTTATCAACAAACGGCACTAGAAAAGCACTTCATTTTGTTCACATCCTCGTCAACATCATGAGCTGGTGTTTTTGTGTCTTTAGCCGCGTATGGCTCGATGATATTTTCCACATTTGGTACAAGTATCCCAAGCCGGAAATTAGTAAGGTACTTACCACTTCTTTATGTTGGTTTTGAACTGGAATTTGGTGAAGTGATAATGGGAGCTATGTGAAAGTGCTCTGATTCGTTTACATTTCTTCTTAGTTGGTTTACTTTATTCATGCTTTTCCTTTACTAATGTATCATCTGAAAGCTGTCATGGCCTCATTTGTTCGTAAAAACCTAATCATTACAAGTCCTTGTGTGTTTAGGAGGTAATCTCGCTTCTCAGCTGTCTGGCTTTGGGATGTCCGGGAAGGATCGATTGGGAGCCGCATTTGGACCGGATCTTCAATTTCCTTATGCTAATCTTCTCCCCTGAGAAAGTCCTTGGCGATTATGGCGAGACCGTTGCGTTGGATATCGCGGATATCCTCGTCTTTTCTATCGTACCAGGATCGAGCACCATCGATAGACTACGTGATTTCTTTGAGGTAGGTCAAACATTGCCTTCGTGACTGTTCCATGTATAACATACTGCTAATGACAAAATTTTAAAAAGAAACGTTTATTATTTCAATGGCTTGCTTTCTAGCCCTGTTGTTTGGACACATGGGGAACCAATAATCCAGGTGGCATCAAATCTCGCTGAAACACTGTGATTTGCCAAAGACTTGTGAAGTTATGTACTACCTTATTAACAGTATTGTCTTTCAATTTAGTTCTGCAAATGTGTCTATCATCCTTCGACAAAGCACAGTTCCACACCTGCCTTCCTGTTCTTTTGCACCCACCTCCTTGCTATGCTGAAGACCCGAGTGCATTGGGAACTGAATGACTGCCCCGAAATTGCCTCCATTTATGGACAAGTTTTTAACTGGGTAGTTTTCCTTATTTCTTTTGTTATCCGCCCATTGATTTGGCAATAATTATTTACTCTTGCTGTACTCATTACAATTGTCCTTTATTTCTCGCATGTGATTTTCCCAAGGCATCTAGAAGACACTCATGAAAATACCCTTCATTTCCATGAGCCGTTTCTGAATATTGGGGTCTAGCATTAGCTC
>UYWX01020703.1:11331-23777 GCA_900622495.1 Hydatigera taeniaeformis | reverse complement strand
TAGCTGTTCTGTGGAACACATGGATAAGGTGAAGCCAAATGCAGACGTCAGTCTCAACTATTCCGTTGTGAGGAATTCAGGGATTCTCCATCACCGTAATAAATGCGCCTCCTCCACACCGTTGGTGTATGCAACAAACAGTGCGTGCTAGGACAGAAGTCGTAAAAAAATGTCGGATTCGCTTTCCGCTGCCACAGGTGTATCAGTGAGGTTGAATAAATGTATTCCAAAAAGAACAGGGCAAATGTCTTAAGCATGGCACGGAGGCCAGTCCACGAGCACAAAGCATCACACTGTTAAATAAAAATTTTGCACTTAACCATCTCCTGTAATCCGAGTTTCAGGGCCTGGGAGTAGGCAAGCTTGTTCTACAATGGGATTTATTTTGCCTGCAGACCAGCCCACGTAAAAAATGTTCTAGACTAATATCAAAGTCACTGCCAGACATCAGGTGGTCACGCGAGCAACGTGTTACATTTAGTGCTGTCAAACTTATATCATACATTAAATCGCGAATCGTAATAATTTGTACATGCGGCCAATTGATGTCTGGTGGTTGCTATAAGATTCCTTTGCGGTTTATACGCGTGGGCTAGATTTTGGGCCATGTTCGGGTTTAATTCCTTTGCTCTCCTTGGTTCGTATACATTCAGCTTCACGTAATGCTTCATTCTACTAGGTGGTTTCTCTCAGGACGCTAAAGTTGCTATAATGCCTTGCTTAAATGATCACCAACACTACTGAAGTTTATATAGCTCTTGTGTGTCTTAGGAGGGTTTGAACTTTTTTCCTTAAATACATGTTTTGGCTTCTACATGACACGACTATTTGAATGCTACACAGACAAGTCTAGCTAGTTTTCTACTGAACACAGAGAACCCCGTGAAGTGTTAAAAACCTTTATTTTGCAACAAAACAAAATTGCCATATTTTATGGTCTTACTGCACTATTAATAAATTATATTTATTCTATGTTAGTCTTCAAATATATTCTTATCTTTAATTTTAAAGGTCAATCATGCCATTGTTTAAGTTGTCTCAGTAGCGCCGCCAATTAGAACATTTTTTGGCTAATTAAATGTCTTCTTCTCATACTAAAACGATTAGTCGCATCTTGGACCCCGTAGCTCAACAAGTGTGTACTTTTATAAAATTATTTCTTTCGCGAAGGTCTTGAAGCTAATTCTTTTGTTTGAAGACGGAGGAACAGCTGGAGATACGCCGGATCTTGCCAATCGTGTTTCTGTTGTAAAGATGGCTGTTGATAATCTCGTCAAAGTAATGCAATGTATCTAAATAACATGTTTAGGTTGGTTATGAAACAATTCGTCAGAGTTCTGACCATATTTTTAAGCGCGACATGCCACCCGCCCTTGTTCGAGTAGAAGAGGCGTCCGTTTTTCTTCAAGATGCTGTCAAGCTACTTTCTCGCGATCCATCTTCCGCGAATGGTCGAAAAAAACTTATTGATGGTTCCCGTGGTATTCTTCAAGGAACCTGGGCCGTATTGGTTGCATTTGATATGTCGGAAGTCAGGAAAATTGTTGAATGTTGTAATTCTGTGCTCGCTATGCTCAACACTGTTTCGGATATCAAGAGCTTTCCTGAACTTGCAGATTTTGTGAAGGTAGAAGCATTAGTTATTTAAATTTTGTAGAACCTTACTCCTGGTATGTCTCAGATGATTAAAGAAGTCCACGAAAGGCAGGATGAACTTGTTATCAAGTCGCACGCTGAAATACTACAGCGGGGTATAGCTCAAGTAAAACGCATTACTCCCATCCTTATATCTTCAATCAAACTTTACCTCAACACAACCCAGCAACGTGCGTCATCACATTTTACGTGAACTTTTGCACTGTCCAATCTTTGTAACTGGCGTTCTTCTTCAGGTCTTCCTGCGGCTTGTGAAGCGCAGTCAAACAGGGACTACTTTTTACACCAAATGTCTGACGAAATATGTGAAATAATACGTGGTCTTCAGCTTACGAGCTCCGATGACACTGATTATTTAGGCGACCACAATGACCTTCGTCTTATAGCTCGAAATAGCAAAATCGCAGATGAGTGGTTGCTGAATCCTTCTGTGAGAATGCGCAATGTGCTGTTTATTTAGACTACTTGCAGCTAGTCTCTTCCATTAAGTACTGCACATTTCACTCTGGTTTTATTGACTGCTATTGCCATTACTGCTATTGCGTCTACATGTTCTTTTCTTACCTACTCATAATTTATTCCCTGTTAACGCTTTGGTGTTGAAATAACTCTGACCTGTCCAAAATGTTTTTTTGTGTAAACTTGTTCCTTTACCTCCCTCATTAGGCTAACATAAATGGTGTCGAAGTTATTCAAGATATTCTTGACACGGCTCGTCATTTTGAGGCGTTCTGTATGTCAGACTCAGAACGAATAGGTCTTCATGGACTTATCAGTGGCATTGAGTCTCGTTTGCACCAACTCCTAAATGCGCAACAAGGGGTACGTTCTAGTTCTTTATGGTTACTCAACTTCCAACTTCTCACTTCTGCTTGATACCATTTTGTTTGCATTCAGTATTTCGATGTGGAGTTAGTTTTATCGTATACTTATTGATGCGGTAAAGTGGACGGTTCCATTCTTACCCGGATATCTTCACTTTTAATACGTATCACGTCAAAGTTTCCACATTACCGGTCATTATTGACAGTCCGTATCGCATGAATCATGGAAAATTACCATGATGTCTGAAACTGTATCTTACTAGTGATAAAAGTTCAGCCAGCCCGCTTTCCTTTTAACTTGACTCATTACAGACCCCTAATCGCTTACATGTCATGGGGAGAGGCAATCCCGGTTCTCCTAACTATCACTTGCAATTTGTAGAAGAGTACTATTCCTCCACCACAACTACCATATGGTCTTATTAGTTGTGTGTTCACTATTGATAATATTGCAGAAATAATTGCACTTTATTTGATCATTTCGTGTGCTACGTTGGTAGTGAGTATTATTGCACTATTTTTACTTTGCAAGTTGACCCTGTAGATGAGTCGATTATCTACGTTAAATTGAGGCGTAACTTACAAAATTACCCTTAGTATGACTCGATACACAGTCAAGCAGATCATGGAGCTGGAAAATGAGCTTTTAACTGGAGGTCCTCTTTCAAGTATTGCCTTCACATAGTTATGCTGTATAAATTCGGGCTCCCGTGAAAAGCGAAGTCCGTGGTTCTTGAAATGGCATATATCGGTTTGAGTATGCGCTCATACTGTCATCATTGGTAAAATCTTCAGAGTACTCAATGCATCCACTTGTTCTCTCTCAGACCTCTTTCCAAATGCTGCATATGATGCTGTAACATGGGCACGGCTTACAAAGGCTTGTTTATTACAGTAGGAGAGTGCAGTTTTGTTGATAACTATACTCCTAGCTTTATTTTCCTGAAACTGAGTCGTTAGTGGGTATGGTCCCAAGGCGAATATTGCATTGGAATAAATTGTGTCTCCTACCAGCACTTAGTTAATAAAGTCATAGTTGTTTTCTCAGGAAAAATTTGGTCATGAGTTGAAAAGGCGGTCGTCCTCAAGTTTCTGTCGCAAAACCGCGCTGATGGGGTACTTAATACAAGCCTTTTTTATCGGCCTAGGGTGGAACCCTGCCAACAGTCGTTGACAGTGGATACAAACTAGGAAACAATGTTTGCCTGTTTTGCGGTGGGTGGATGGAGACCTCAGCTAAAAGTTGTCGCGCAACTTGAATTATACGATTTCTAAAAAACTTTGAAACGCATAAATTTGGTCGGTAGGGGTACAAAATGTAGTGATATTTTGAACAACAATTGCGCTACTTAAAGCTTTAGAAAACTCAAATAGTTATTTGATGACCAAGTAGCATAGTCAGTGAGACAACTTTCGGAAATCTGAAGCCAATTTTGATAAAAATCAACAAATGAGTTTATTTAAAATTTCCAATTTTGTCTAGCTGTTGTGGTAGACATTAGCATTTGTGAAATCGCTTAAGTTGGACCATATTACTCATTTTTTCATGGAATTTGATTAAGTTTTTGCTCAAAAACTCCAAAATGCTAATGAAAATCGCTTTTAGCATAAGCGGTATTCAGGTTGCTATGTCAGTGCGTTGCTTTTCACCCTCGTGCTAGGCTGGTCTTTGACCAATGGCCTCCCCATGTCCACACACTATTTATAGTCCTCATTCTCACCTCTTAACTACGGAATCGACCTGTGCGCTTTCGGGACTTGCGCTCCGTAAAAGATACACTGTTTGGAGTGCTACTTTTGGAGTAACTTTAGTATTTTTTTGTATGCGCTCACAGCGGACATCACCGGTGACTTTGTAGATAATATGAAGGTGTAATGCTTAAATGCAGAACATGTATCGCATTGTTACAACCAAACTAATGAAGCCATTATCTTGTTTGTACATAATAGCATTTGTCTAGGGTTTCTGTGCAAGTACTGGTTGTAGACTCATCGCTGTGTGCCACTAGAGCGCGAATTTGTTTCACACTTGTTACTTGTTGAGGAAGCTTACGGTAATTAAAACACTCCCTTCAGATCCACCTCTCCCACCATAGGGTTGTCGGTAATCTGCAATTCATCATATCCATTCATATGTTTATTTTTCATCAAATACTAGTAGTTTTCTGGACCACTCTCTATGTGCTATGTGTAAGTTTAATTAGTTGACAAAAGGATCATCGATGCTCTTAAAACCAATCGAAAACTTCTGTCCCAAAAAATGAATCTTTTAAATGTTCTGGTTAGACATTCCAAATGATTTCAATCATACAGCTCAAGACCCGTCACTTTAATTTTGCAGAACGAGAATCTTCCTTTCGCCTTGAATTTCTTTCGACTCGTCTTCAGTACCCATTTGTAATGATTTTTGGATTACGATTGTATTGAAATTTTTAGCTCCTATAAAATAACATTAACTTAATTTTCGGTCCTGTACGTTACTACTTGCTACTTGTAAAGCTACGTAGTTTAGCGGTAGGGACTCAGTCACACCGAAGGGAGCGTGCGGACTGGTTAATTCGGCTTTGAATCACTTGTTGTCTGACCGTTTCAGTTTCTCGATTTTTTTATTAAAGACCCTAACTTTGCGAACTTTATTTCAGTTCGCTTTCAAATCAACGATTGCTCATTAAAAAGGTGGGTTTTGACAGCTCCGCATGATTTCATAGCTTTGCAAAAGTGTGCTGACCTATGGTCTTTCCCGAACTTGTGGCCTTATACATAGTCTTTCTATCCTGGCCATAATTTTCCTTACCATCAAGTCAACACATTTTTGAAACTAAGTTCTCCTCTTTTTACCGCATCAGTGGTAATGGGAAGTGAGATGTGGGCTGACCATACTTTAATGCCAAAAATATTGTCTATGTTTTGCGTAGCAATATGAAGCAGTTTAAATGCAAAAAATATGCATGTTGGAGTGTCGGAACACGATCTTTTTTCTGTTTTCGGCTTTTCGATTTGTGTAACCCTTAAAATATCCTAAACAAATTACAAAATTTCATTTTTATTTCGTGTAATTAGTGAGAACTGCACTAATGCACGCCATAGGATTTGTATGAAGATAGCTTTCTGGACGCATTGTCATGCCTTATCCTCACTGCAATTTGTTCTAAAAGTCACCAAGCTATCACTTACTTCCTTGTTCAGAGCTGACGTCTGTACTTAATTAGCTTCGGTTTCGCGCTAGAGTAGCTTGCTAGATCTTCCTACTTTTCGATTTATATTTCTTTTCCATCTATTTACGGCACTTTCTAAAGCGAGGTAAAGTACGCTTTGGTACATATGGCAAACAATTATAGCTTGTCGATACTCCTCCACCTCCACTTTCTTATCAGAGCTGAATTTTTTCTGCACACTTGGCTGGAATTGCATTCAGATCTTATTGTGTTGAAATCGGTCTTCTTGGGTGCAAATTTTCAGCTTTGCTAATTGAATTACGAATAGCCAGAGTTTCCATGGTGGCCAAGGTCACCATAGCTAGCTCTCTGCTAACTCTGCTCTTGCAAGTTCTTCATATTCGTAATGGCAAATGCACCAGCTGCTATTGTTCTCCTACGAGGTCGAGCCCACAGAATAGCGATTCCTCAGTACGTGACCTCGAGTAACACGGAGATGTGACCTCGGTACCATGACTCAATCGTCTTATGCCTATGGTAGCGTATTGGCAAAAGTTAAGCGTCAACATAGGAATCAGATTTTGAGAACCCTTCTCGATAATCAGTTCGTCGCATGTGACTCATTATTGTCAGTCCACTCCTTACTTTGACTGTTTGGCATTTTGTCGTATACATAATTATTTCTGTGACGCTTTCACCCTAGCAACTTCTAGATTGTCTTTCCTGGTTGATAGGATTAAAAGCTGTCACGTAAATGCAAAATGCCTCTTTTGTTGGGGACTCCACAGGCCCAACTTAAATGGTATCGCCTCAGTACTTTGTTCTGTGACCTGAATGAGACTATGCATTAGATGCCCTTTACTAACAAGATCATGTTACACTCTGATCATTGCCTGGATCTGCATCGGCAAAATCCTCTAGAAGTTCATATTTGATGTTAATTCAGGACTCTTGCAGTTCTTACATCCCGAGGCTATTCATTCCTCCACTTTGTCCGACCAACAGAAGGTAGTTGAGCTTTTTTTTCAATTGAAATATCTTTATGAACTCGTGTCTTACATAACATAGTTAAGTGTTATGGATGAAGCCAGTGTGGAATAAGTGTAGCTTTACCTGACTTTACGGTAGAGATCCATGGGACCTTTTGCGATTTACGGCTCCTTGGTTATGCTGGAATTTCGATTGAAAGGAACTTGTGCGCACTCGTGTTCACAAACATACCTTGTCACTGAGTTTACCAAAATAAAGCACTGGAAGTCATGTGTTTTGACGACTGTTGAGAATAAAAGTGCACATCAGGAATCTCGGTACTCACATTCGTTGAAAAGTAAGTCCACGCAAAAGCGCAGTTGCTTCGTTTGATTTTCTTTGGCCTCATGGAAAAGATTAATTTACCGCTAGGGCGTGGGATTGATTTGAATTTGTGTACCTGTAAGCCTTTGTTTCAGAGCGACGCAGCAATAGCAGCACAGAGCGCGTCAGCGTGCCGCGACGACTTAGCACGTCTGCTAGAACTGTGCAGGGCACTGTGTGAACGGACGGAGCATCAGAATGCCATCTACCGATTGGCGCGTACATTGGAGGGCAAGGCAACACAAGCGAGGCGCTGGCTTCTCGAACCCCGCGGACCCCAGAGACAAGTCGGCTTTGAGGCAGCCAGGGCCCTCATCGCTCAAGCTCTCCAAATCATCCAAACAGAGGCTGAAGAGGAAGGGTTTCAGGATTCAGACTTCCAAGAGTCATGCGACCATCTACGCTCCAAAACTGACGAGCTCTTTGCCCTACTCGAGAAGCCACTAAGTTTGTGCCCTATTGTCAAATGAGCATTTTTTTGGCAAAATTTGACCTCTACTTCTCCAGGATTTGCTTAATCATAGCTCTTCCTCCAGTTACTTCCCTTAATACTGTATGAGAATATCAAACGCATTTTTGTTTGAAAATGTTAACTATGATTGTGCCTATAGAGAAATTTGAGAACCCTTTAACTGAGACATTTTAGAATGCATTGAATAGTAAATTTGTCGATTGTTATCACTAGCTTTGGCCGAAAGTGGTCGTTTTAAAAAGTTTTTTTTAATAAGCTATTATCACTGGTAAAATAATCCAGTGGACAATGCGAAATCAGCCTTCCTTCCTGTTATTACAACTCCTCTTTTGAGCTTTTTCAATTGTATAGGCTCTTGAAGTGCCGATTATTAGGTAAATGTTTTTTACCACTGTGCGAGTTTCATCACCGCTATATAAGGCAAAAACTTAATTTATGTACAAAACTAGCTCAAATAAATATTGGTGTATTGGCGTCTTGTCCGGACCAGATCTGATTCTGACGAAAGATTTCGCAATTTCGCATAAAGTGAAGTTTGTTTTCAACAAGTTTCCATTTTATTTGAAACTGTAGTTTCCGAAGTTCAGAGGTTACGAGAACAAAAGCTGGCAGCGGAAGCTGTTCAAACTTTGGACTTTATGTGGCACAGTATGCAACACGGGTTGGTTCGACAAGTCGCCAATTTCTTCACTGATCTTATCGGTCCCATCAAGAATCTGCAAGAGGCAACTTCTGCTGTCCCTGTCAATGAAACCGCCTACCAGCAAGCAGCCGATTCCTTCCTTGTAAGCTTTCAACTTTGTTTTAACTTTGAGAAGAGAAGCACTTTGTAATTATCAAATACGGAAACTTTAAGCTCGTTTGAAACTAGGATGGTCTAACTTTTAATGGACTCCAGGGAAATAAGTGAATAAGACTATTTATCTTCGTAAGAAGCCAGTGGATTTCTCATTCTCTAGTGCCGATAGCCTTCTTGTTTCGAACATATTCAAATGCACTTATTTTTTTCCACGGGCTCATACCTGATTCCGCCTTATTGGAAACTTCACGCGAACGAAAGCCAGTTTTTGTTCTTGTATGTGGTATTATTGTGGTCAGTACTGAAATTTTGTGGGTTTTCCTGCAAACTTTGCATATCTATTCATAAATTAAAAGTCGTATCTGATCATCATATGTAGTCGACCTTGAAATGAGAACTTTGATATTATTGAAAGAAAAGGATCTTATCAACTAGTTATGGCTAGAGTTAATAATGTTCGAGGTTAATGGCAGGGGTGCTTTGACGTTGATAATGACTTTGATTGGTGTATATGCGAACAGGAACACTCGCGAAGAGTGAAGCAGACGGCCAGTCTAGCGGCAGGCAATTTGGTGGATCCATGGCGGGGCATCGCGTTGCAGACCCTCGCTTCCAACCTCGAGAGCGTCGGCAGTCAAGTCAATATGGCTGGTCGAGCGGTAATGTCGGCACGCCAAAACGGTGCCAGCACCCAACTTCAGAACGCCGCTTCAGACCACTTTGACCTCATCAAGAGGCACTGGACCGAGTGTGCCGAGCGCACTAGAAATTTGGTCGATGAGGCCATTGACGCTAAAGCCTTCATTAAGGCTCAAGGTGCAGCTTACGTCTTCTGTGCTCTCTCCATCACTTCAACTGGCAAAATTCGTTATTCTCTGGTTGGAGATCAATCGACTCTCAAGCAGTAGAAGAATAATGTCGCAGAGATAATTTTCATTGTATTTAAGTTTGTCCTTTTTATCATGGTAAATTAGATTTTCATTTGCCTTGCTGTCTTCACTGGCATCAGTGAAAGCTTTCAAACAGTCCTTGCATTTTGGTCTTTTTCCCATTCGCAGTCGTATAGCATTGGTCCTCGGTTTTCAAACGAACCATAACCATTGTCAAAACTTTTAAGGTACTTCAAGACACAATGAGGCATGGTTTGAAGTTCATAAAACTTTTTTGACTTTAATTGCTGTCTTTATAACTTAATTGTAACAAATGCTTGAGGGTTGTAGACAGGATATTTCCATGTTCTTCGTTGTCTACTTCCTTTAGAAACTGGAATATTGCGAGACAATGATCAGATTGAGGATAGTGTTGATCAGCATTGTCCTGCCTCTGTTGTGAATGGAACCACGAGCGTTGCCCTGAGAGCTAATCGCGTGCTGCAAGTTGCTATGCGGGAGACTGAGAACAGTGAAGATAGTGTTTATGTTGATCGTGTGAATGAGGCCGTCCACAGACTGCGGACCAGTGAGTTGATTCGACTCTCTTTATGCCCTATAGTTTCACGTAGAAGACAGTCGACTAGATTGCTGTTCATTTATTCACGCAACTACCACATCTCATTGCATAACTGATTCTTTCTCCATCTTAGGCATCACAGCGATGGTTGCAGATGCTAAAAGTATGGTCCTGGCAATGGACGACCCGAGTGTCCGCGATCGCTGGCGCGCCTCTAGTAGAAATTTGGTTGATGCTGTCTCCGGTGTAGGTCAGGTAGTTGAGCCGACTTATCTTCATCCCGTGGCGGTCAATGCAGGTCCGGCTTCCCAAAGAATCACATTAAGAGGCAAAGAAGACCCAGTTACTGACACAATCCCCATTGCTGGGATGCGACAACTTTGCATCCAGGGTACTATTCCTTTCGTTTCTCTCCTTTTGAGCTGCTTCCTACACACATGCTTTCTGCGCCTCTAAGCTCAGGTTAAACTGAAATTGGTCATTGCTACCAACTTGTCATTTACTTCTGTAATCTCATTAACATATTTTTGGATCAAATGATGTTCAGTGAGATCGCTCTCCAATGCGACTTCTTTTTGACCGTGACCTGATTATTTAATAAGTATCGTTTCAAACTCGTAAAAGGTCCAACTTTAGCCGTCAGTTTGGCTTTGAGATTTTAATTCCATCCACGTATTTTCGTTCTCATCGACTTCTAAATGCTCTTTTGCACTGCAAAACCACCCTGTTTTAGCTATAAAGTTGACTTATTTATTACTATTGGGCTTATTGTGGATTTCTATTTCGCAAAAGTTAGAACTTCAGTTTTTTCGCTCTTGATCCAATTAATTGGAACTTTTTTGGTCATCTGCATTATGAATGCTTCCTGTCATTGGATAACAAAATTTACTTTTTGTGTCTCTGTAGTACCTAACTTGACACTTCTACTTGCGTCATGGTCTGTTATGAGTCTGATTGGTGATACTTTGCCTTGTCTCAAAATATTGCTAGTCTAGTGCATTACATGTGGAAGTACGAGCTACATATTAATGGTCTTCTGGAGATGTTAGCGCCCGTTCATAGAAATTGGCCCATGCTCACCAGTGGTGTCCGTCCATTTTATGCTCTGTGCCTTTATTCTACCTCAGTAAAAAGCAAGTTGCTGAAGATTTTTATGAATGGATCCAAAATTTGGACTGAAGAACGGAGTGCTGTGGTCGATATAGGGTAGCTGTGTCTCAT
The DNA here is from genome assembly GCA_900622495.1 of Hydatigera taeniaeformis. NCBI lineage: Eukaryota > Metazoa > Platyhelminthes > Cestoda > Cyclophyllidea > Taeniidae > Hydatigera > Hydatigera taeniaeformis. The sequence continues at coordinate 12,848 of UYWX01020703.1, read as the reverse complement.
CAACTGTTCATCGTCATGGTGCCATGTAACCAAGGTCACAATAGAGCTTGCTTGCAAATCAGTGGTGCTTATTGGCTAAATATGGCAATGATAAAGTGGGTAATTTGCCTCAGTACTGAATAGACTGTTGGTAATTTTTAAAGTTGGTGTGCTGAACTCGTATATACGATGTGATCAATCCTTTCTTATCAGTATTCATTGTCTTGCATCCACTATGCGGTGTTTTCCTTACCCTTGTGTTTATAAAGCAGTGAATTATTTATCTGCGGCTAAAACTGCCGAGGTAACCGCATCCACAATCTTCTCACAAATGTCTGCCTATTTAACGGTAAGAAAGTGTATTTCTTGGTGACCGCTTTCAGTGTAGTTGTTTATACCTCGTTCCTTAATTAGTCGTTCTGCTCCAGTTGAGCAAGATTTTGAGCCCCTCAGAATGCATTTTCCACCATATCACCGCATACTGGCTGCTTCAAACAGTGACGCTTCACGGTTGTCACTTTTTCCTCGAGTTACTGCAGGTCTTGCCATAATATTTCCACGCTCACATTTTTATTTTCGTATTCCTTATGAACGCACTTTATTTCTTCATTTAAATGAGTGGAGTTTGATCACAAAGCATTTGTTGCAACATTCTCGATTAGCATATGCATTTTGAATTGGGCTATTACTTTGCATCTTTGTGGTGGAATGCGCAAATGTTCTGCGGATGGAGTTTGGGAAAATTACTAATAATCATCAAGTCAGTTTTATCATCCGTTCTTTCAACTAGTCGTTTGCATTTTGACTCATTCATATCGTCAGTTAAAGGTATTTGGGCAGCACTTATTAGGCATGGTTCGTAGCCACAAAACGGATTCATGTTACATACGCATTTATCCTCAAGAGTCACTGTTTGCCGCGCAATGTAGAGCTGGCGGCGTCGAAGGCTGGCTCACAAGGTGCTCATTTTCATCTACTATTCATGGAATGACAAATGTCTTCTCACTATTTGCGTTTCCTTTTGGTACCTCAATGGTCACCACTTAACCGAACAGAACGCCTAGAAGACTTCCAGAACTAGTGCGAATACTTAGAAATAAAACATCGACTACTGGGATTTCTGGAACGTTCTATATTTATTTACAAGCCATTGGGATCTAAATTTTATAACCCATTGATTTATATTTTAGGTCATTTTTTCGTCCACTTCTACTCACCCATCGCCTCTTCAGTTTGTTTTCACACTTTCAGGCATTTGTGACTCAACACGCATCAAGAGTCGCCGCCTGACGGTCCTCTCTTTTTCGGTTTTGTTGTCTTTTGGAAGTTTTCATAATAACGCACCAACATCTCGTTTGTAAAGATCTTTATTTTTTTTAAATATCTCTTATCGTTCCAATTAGCAGGGATCAAATGAAGTTATGGTTTGCCCTTAAGAAGCACTCATTTGCTTTTCCCGCTCTGCCATTCACAACAAGCTGTTATGCGGTATAGCATGGAATTGACGGGAGATTAACTTCTTACCGCCTATGAGATGA
>UYWX01020702.1:0-21136 GCA_900622495.1 Hydatigera taeniaeformis | reverse complement strand
AAAGCAGTCATTGGCGGTATGATAATCTATAGGTCGTTATGAGGGCTCAAGCGAAAAAAAAAAACGAGAAAAATCTTGGCTCACGATACAAAGTAAAGTGGGACAGATTTTAAAACACACACATGGTCATTCCCACAGCCAATCACAAGCAAAGCTTCTGCCACTCACGGTGCATCTTGTCAAGCTGTGCATCAATTGCGTCGTAGAAGTTCTCTTCGCAGACAGTGTACTCAGAGCCGCCCTCAGCAAAGTCGGGACCCCTCTCCTCGACAATAAACATCTCCCCACGGGCAACAGGAGAGGTGACAACGCTATCGGCAGCGGTGGTAATAGTGGTGGATGGAGCCGCGGCGAGTTGGGGAAAGAGTTGATTGCCGTAGAGATTTTGCTGACCGCCATGGCTGTGGCTACGCTGGTGAGCTTTACCCGGCACCATTCTGATACCACGGCGAGTCATAAGAGTGGCATTGAGGCGTGTAGCTGTAGCCGCATCCTGTGCGGTTTTCAACTGACGCTCCAAGGTGCGTCTTCGTTCTGCCTCGCGCTCGAGACGACGACGCCAGGTGTCCTCACGTTGATTGAAGACCTCCACAGTTCGGCTAAGGGCTGCTTGTAGTGCCGACGAGGTGCTCTGAAATGGCAAACACAGATAGACAATGAGACGCAGAGAATGACAGAGTAATCCTCACGAATTTTTATTGGAAGATGAGACAACACAACTCGAATAGCGTCTTATAAAACCTCAGTGGTTCAAACAAATTGAGTGATGGGGAGTTTCCTGTTGGAATCCTATGTCAAACCTGGTCACCTCAGTCATCAGATGCGCTATTGTTCTGGAGTAGTACCAAACGACGTTGCCAATCCCTGACAAAGAAAAAATGGAAACTCACCGAGACCAGGGCTACTCAATTTACTGCCTCAGTAACAACCGATCGGTTTATAGTGCAATTTAATGTAATCGGTCGGAGCAAACTCGCAAATTAGGACGTCACACACACGCGACGCTGAGAGTAACGATAATGACGCTGAAATCTTAATAATTAAAAAAAAAAACAATCATATAATCCCATATTCCACTGTTGAGTTGTCTTAATAAAGTAAGTGAATGAGTTTGCTTGGGAAAAAAACTTTGTATCGGTCATATTGAAATCTCTATCTGCTGAACAACCACACATGGCACTTTGGAGTCATCAATGAACTGTGAAAAATAGCCTAGTTTTCTGAACTATTGAAAGTGTACTTCAAGTCTGTAGCATTCAACTCCAAGTGAATGCACTTAAGGCTGTAAATGAAAAGGAACAAACCTTCACAAAATGCAACTTTGGTGGTGGGGACTTGAGAAAGGCTCGCTAAACCCTGTCGCACCGCAAGAGAATTTGACTGTGTCGTTCAAGGATCATCAACAACTGCTCGTATATGTTTTACCAGTCTTTAGATAAACATACTGGAGAGGAGGATGCCTTCAAAAACTTGTTCAAAACCACATCTTATCAATAAAAAAGGGGAAAAGAGACTCTATTGCAGAAGATCTATTGCAGAAGACCAGCATCGGGCTCAGTAACTTTCGCGACGAGCACATGGTTTGACAGGAAGGAAGTTACTTCTTCCTGTGCACTAGATAAGCTTGTCAATCATGTTTCCAAATGAAGCTCCGGAATGTGTCATTTTTAATGATGAATCTGTTCTAGCGTTAGGAACTATCTTTTAGTAGCACATCTTTTCCGAACGAAACAAGAGAACGTATCACCTGTGGGAAAAGAGTGCTCCTTTGCCAAATGGAAGGAGTAACAGTAGTTCAGTGGATACTTCCAATTCAACAAGGCTTGATAATGCCATTTTGGTGACTGAGAGCTCACCACAGTTAGCATTTCGAAAGGTGAAAGACACTTTCTGGTGAAGTAAGGACACAAAAATCAGATGCGTTATTGGTGTAGAGGTGGCAACGCAGTATCATTTCCACGATCAAGTAGCAAACGAGATGCTACTACCACAGCGGCGTATTTACAAGAACAAGCACGTGCCCATAAGACGTAACAATAGGTCACCGAATTATTGCTCAAGTACTAAAAAAAGGAACTAGAAATGCATGAAAACAATCAAAGCATGAGAAAGGAGAGAGAGGGAGGGAGAGGACATTAAGCACTTGCATAAAATAAAGGAAGGAAGCCGAAGTGGCAGATGAGAGGGCTCAATTAAAGGCAAATAGGCGCATGACCATTCAAATGACGGCAATAAACTTAGTGGTTGCTTGATGTCATGATTTTCCACTCCTTCACAATTCAAATGGCGCAAGAAAGCAATGCATTACTCAGTTGAAGAGTGCCTCAACAATTGCCTTAGTTGCATTCACGTGATTTGTCTTTTCAAATTGACATTTCAACGGCTCCCTTTTGCATTTCATAATGTTTGCAGCTACAATTGCAGAGGCGTTTTCACAGTGACTCAGGATGGGAGTGGAGGAAGGGCAAGAGTTGTGATGAGGGCAGAGGATAGAGAGGATTTGGGAAGGCTATTAACCGCCATAAAGTCTGTTATTTACAGCACATGGGATGCTATAAAAAAACAAGCTTATTTTGTGATCTACGTCCCATTTTTGTGCGATGCCGATTCTCCCTCATGTCACTCCTAGGTGGGAATGAAATTTTAAAAAAGGGGAAAAAAACAAACCATAAGGAAATAGTAGTGACAAATTAGGAAAGAAACTTGGTCTGGAAAGGGATGCCTTATTGAGATTGCTGGACTTCAATCATCGTTTTGCAATGCGGATCGGTTCATGTCATGTCTGGGTGACAACGGACCAGTGTTTTCACATGCCTATTCACAGCAGTGCATTTATGTTGACGATAAAAGTTTCCGTTACAAATGAGCAGATGACTTTTGAGTTCTTGGAAGATCTAGGGCATTTCAACAAACTCCAATCCACTGTGTACAAGCCTGGATGACCTAGATGTGAAGGTCTTTGACAAAGTACACTTTGAGCATCGTTGAGATAGCAAGCCCCAGACAGCATTACTCCAGCAGCAATGGCCAATCAAAAGCCATTGTTATTAAAATGGTGAGGAAATCGAAAAGCATTTTTGTCTCCAACGTACCCTGAAGAGGTCCACCTCCGTTCCAAACTCAATCGACAATGCGCCAAAGTGATTGAGAAGGATGCCGAGATCATGCATTCGAGAGGTATGAAGCGGCGGTTCAGATCGGTTCTTGCCCTTGCTCTAGAGGGGTGGGGAAAAACGACAAAAATTGACCTCTAATACATTCACTGCGACACATATTCATGCAACACCAGTCTCGTTATTCAGATGCACAGGCGACAGACTAAATTACAGTCGATAAATTTCTGAGGAGGAAAGTCGTATATTTTAGAGTTGATTGAAGAACGGGGTTTGCTAGAGTTGAGAGTGACACCTCAAGTATGCTGAAAGCGTAGATCTTCATCCTTCGATGATCAACGCAGTGCAGCACATGCCACAATGCGATGCAGTTGACATAAAAAGGAACAGCACTTGTTTAAACTTGCAGTGCCAAACATGGACTTTAGACGCCGAGAGGTGCACACATTTCTCTGATGCCTTATGGATCATGCATTCAGTGTGTGCGTGTGTATGTGTGTACGGTAGCATAAATGATTCAACCAAGAGGGTTGGTGCTCACAGCTACAAGTGTCGTGCCGAAGGCCAGGGTGTTCACGAAACAATAGCAAGACACACACAAACAAAAGTGATTGAAAAATTGTCAAGAAGTATCGTTAAATAAGTCCACAGACTAGCATTAGACCAGTTCGAGAGAATCACAATTACTTTATGCAATGAAAACTAATGAAAAGGTAGGATAGAATAACGTCAAGGGGGGTTCACAATGATTCTTCCTGAGGAAAGGCAAGATTTGAAAGCACTGTTAGAATGGGTTATTCACAGTTCCATTCGATATTCATGCCTAGATTAACACGCTGCTTTCGGTGACCCAAATTAAGCAAGCAAATAAGATGACCATCAGGTAGGATGACCGCACCTGTTTGATGCAGCGATTAGATAACCTCGCTGGCACTTGTGAGGCTCTCTAAGGCCACAACTTCCCGAAGTACAATTTTTCTCGACTCAGATGGAATAAAACCAGACATTAGCGATGTACACATTCGCCGTAGAGAGCAAGGAGAGGAGCAAGCTGATCTTCAACACCGCACGCACAAAAGAAAGCGAGGAGGTGACAGTAACTCCCATCTTTGTCATCAATGTTAGTGCCTGCCTTAATTCAGAGTTGTTTACAAGAGTATTACTGCTAGTCCCACCAAGTAGTTTACAGCTAATCCACGCGATACAATTCGGTGACGTCAAAATATTCACTTCCAGCATAAAAGGCATGCGACGCCCCCACTTCATCGACTGACTAAAGTAGTGAGGTGAATTTGGGAAGAAATAAAAACAAAGTGAAAGGAATCTATCGTGTTCTGAAACAACGACGCATTCGCGTTCATCGTTTCAGTAAGAGAGCCCCTCTACCTTCACAATGTTCCAATGAGGAAAGTGATGAATTCAGAGGGTTAAGACAGATTAAACGGTGGTTCATTCGGTCCTACTTTTTGAGAAGCGTCAGCCAAATCGAGGTAAGTCAAAACTAACCGAAGAAAGTGATGATTTCGCCTGGTTTCCACTTGCAGCGCTGACAGCACCCGAGGAGGCAGTATTGGGAGAGGCATTGGTATTACTGCTTGCATTGCCACGAAAGGGTAAAAAGCGGGAAAAAAACCCACCACCCCCACCACTTCCGTAACTGCGGGAAGTGACATTGGCCTTTGGTGTCTTGGCACCCTCATCTCCAGAATCTGGTGAAACAACATTGTTAGTCTTGGGAGCTAAGGCACCAGAGGCCGCGGGAGAGGTGTTGAAAAAGGCAGAAGGAGAGGAATCGACTGTGTGAATTAGATGGTCACCGTTCTGCTGAATTATTGTGGAATCACGAGGAAGGGGAGTCGAGAACAGCAACTCATCCGAACTCTAAAGTTGTAACAGATAATAACAATTCGCCTCTTGAGACAACCAATGTCGACTGCAGCTATTGAGGATGTTATATCCAGAGTGGATTGAAATCACACCATCGACAGTAACTATCAAGACTGAAGATACCAAACATCTGCTCTGTTTACACGATGCTACAGCAAAATATTTTTCAAAACCAGCTTTTCACATTTGGTGGCAGACACATTGACGTCAAATGCCCTAATAACCACTTGAAGTCACAATCTCCACATAAATTCAACTTTTACAGGCCATAAGAATGTAAATGAACTCAAGCATTCTCCCCCACATCATGTGACCGATTAACCCTTTGTTTCGCTAGCAAAAAAATAATACCCAAAGAACAGCACTGAAAACTAAGGCTCAAAGGCGTTGCTAATGCCAACGAGCAGTGTTTACAATAGCGTAGACCTGGAAGTGCGGAATTTCTTCCTCTCACCTCCACTTACCATATCTGAGACAAGAGAGTCCCTATCATCCGTATCCGTGTCGGGCTCCTCGAAACTCGGCTGTGGCGTCTTTTCCGATGTCGCAACAGTGCGACGAGGAGGAGTCGCACGTAGAGCTGACACCTCTCGATGTAGGTGGCAGATGATTTCCTCAAACACTGCGGACTCTAGAAGGTGGTCATAGCCTCCAGCTTCTTCGGCCTGCACTGCAATTCGGTAGCAGGTGTCCAAGTAGGCCTGTAGCTTCTCTGCCTGCTGACATAACACTGTCCTAGGGCACAAGGAAAACAGAGGCTTAAAAGGAGTGTCGGATGAAGATAGAGGCTAAAGTGACTCCTTGAGGGATGAGTAACAACAAAACAGCGATTTGACCACACGAGATCTTTTGCTTTAAGTAAACTCATATCTTTAATATTTGAGGTACAGAGGACAATTCGATTAGCTGCCATAGAAGAAGGCGTGCAGTGGGCGTGACTGATTGTGTAGGAACTCACAAAGGAATAACTCTAGAGGTCACGTTTGCATTTCTGGGTTAAACAAAAACCAACAGACAACTGAAGTAGCATCACATGGAAGCGTCATCGAAACATTCATGATGAAACTACCAATACAATTTAATGGGGAGGAGAAAAGGGCAGGGCCGCGAGGCAAAAAGGCCGGTAAAGGACCATAAAATGTGATCTTTAGCAAGGGAGACGACTAACCAATCAAACGTGGTGCGGGGTCAGTTACCTCTTGAAATGGAGTTGTCTAAGAAGTCCAGGCTATGTAAAACCGAAATCATTAATGCCACCTCTAAATTTATTTTCAGTCTTGATTCACCTTTTAAGGCGTCATTCTTAGCCAAAAAAATACGAGAAAGGCATGAGCCACCAGAGCTTAAACACCTTAAGGCAGTGCCATTCGTTCATTAAGTCATTTTTAACAATCTCAAGCTCTTCACACACACGCACAAGCACACCCGTACGCAAATTAATGGTGAATGTCGTTTGATTCTACACTGTGGAAAAAGGACTCACGTTAGCAACAACAAAGCAACATTCCACCCACTAATCAAATGGAGCAATGCGACTACGAAAATACCTCAAGTTGGTCGGTTTCCATTGATATTTCACAGAAATAAACGGGAAGAAAGACAGAGAGAGGAGGGAGAGGCGAGGGAAAGGCAAGGCAGAAGGGAGTACTTTTGTTGCGAGTTCATGCGAAAATCTATGCGAGGTCATGCAAGAGTCGAAGAGTAAAATAGGAGCTAACAATTAAGGGGAGATGTAGGAGTGATTTGCAGACCCATACAGGGGCAAATATGCCAAAAATGAAGCTATAATTCAATTTGTCCTGTATGTGTGTGCGCGCATTAGTTTGCATATCCGCCCCCATGTGTGTATATGTGTGTGCACTTTAGTTTGCCAGAATTAAGGAAATACAGGTGAGGGTAGTAATATAAGTGACCACATCTGCGTAAGAGGCGCCCCTGACCCTGAGATACCATAATAAATGCCGGTAGTGTAAATTTCTTGACAAATTAGATAAATGGATGGATGGATAGAGCCAGAGGAAGATGCGAAAGCGACTATCATGACATTAACAGAAATGCCAGAAAAAGGAGTCACAAAAGACAGTTGCGGATTTGTGTGTGGTAATCCATGTGTATGCACAGCTCTATTACAACAATAATGGCTATCTGGGTTTGCAAATTTTGTAAGCAATTATGTGAAACATCACAGTACGACAAAATGACTGCCTGCATACGACGGAAGAAAACTTGGACGTCAGCTAACAGTACCACTGCCTGAGGCTTACGCCAAGTGAAATTCAGTGGCTTAGTTGTGATTAAACAGCGAGGGTTAAATACAATGTGAAATATGTAGAAAGGCAGAAATCGTTACGAGTGTCTACTCGCATGGACATTTTACGATGATATATGCCATAAAAGCTACCAGGTCAGATAACGGACCTCTTTATAATAAAGAGGAGGGACAGAAAGTGCATTGCGAATGAATCAACTTGGCTAGCAATGTAATGAGAGTCGCCCATAGGAGTAAAAAAAAGGGGCCCATTAGTGATAGTCATTTGCTGTTCAATCGTAAGAAGTGCTTAAATCTCACTTGAAGCTTTCGATCTCGGCAACCATGTCAAAAAGACTTTGTCCACGAAGAACACCAGAACCACCGAGGTTGGAGGCCGATGTTATGGAGTTGAGGGAGAGGAGCGAGCTCCGCGTCGTCAGTGCTTGCTCTGAACAATAGCCCGAGTCTGCTAATCGATGCTTTTCGATACATTCAACCCAATGTCTTCGAGATTGAGCCGAGGGACACCGAAAGTACCAAGTGGAGTCTCCCAGACTCACCTACGGAAAACCAAAAACAATAATAGTCGGCTTAAAGCTAAATTAATTTCACAGCGGTTTCATGTTGACAGGTCTAAGGCGGTTTAAAGAAGTCAAATGAAAAACGGTAGACAAAACGATGTTACAATACAATACATTAGAATCAGACGTCAAAGCACTTGAAATCATACATTGATAAGAATGTTGAAGCCCCATAAGATTCGATTCCCATGCCAACTTCTGCGATTACAGAAAAGGTACCGTATTAAGTGAAACACAGAATTCATACTACAATAGAAGATGCTCTCTACGCTTAGACTTAAGCATTTCGTGCCACATTTATATATGCCATAGAATTCAATTTCCGAGGCAATTCGCATTGTATGCTAACTAGCTGCAGTGGTGAATGACGACGCCCAAAGAAGAGTAAGTGATTTAAATCATGCGTGCAAAAGACGGAGCTTTAACTAACGTCATATCTTGATCGATTAAGACTAATGAGTTGCAGTGGTAGCTTAAAACACAGAAAGTATTTTGTATTGCTTACATATCCACTGCCTAATGAGGCACTAAGTGTTTGCTTTCGAAAAAGTGTAAAGCTTCAGCAGGATGGCGCAGCGAAATTCAAGTTATCCAAAGTTGGATTCGTTCAGCACCAAAAAGTCATTCTGCTTTTAATACTATCATGTCAATTGGGAATCAACAAATTGGTAAGATAGTTTACAACACAGCAACGCACATCTATTCGGCAATCATCATAGGGATGAGGCTGAACTTGAGCATTCTTGAGACGGATAGCTCCACGACAGCCGTCAGCCACATCATCAGCGTTGCGAAAGTAACTAAGAACGCCATCTTTCAATACAAAGTAACGTTCCTGCCATCCATGAAGCATGTTGGTCCACTTGTTCAGGTTGCCTGTTGTGACAGGCAAACGCGGACGCGACTCATCGTCTGAAGCATCCTCATCTGAAATGTCGATGAGGCGCTGCTCAAGACCGTAGGAGAAAGGTTTAGAGTAGTGAAGAGAGTGTTGAAACTGCGGATGATACTGTCGATTCGATTTTGGAGAGCCATTAGAACTGGTAGACGGAGACGATGTCATCTGCGGAAACAAGGAATTTTCGATAAGGATAAGCAAAATCGGCAAGTTCTCGCAATATTTCGTAGAAAATTCTTATTAATTACCTAGCTGTTAGGGTGAATTTCATTGCTGCATCAAATCCATAAAGTTGAAGAAGAAAGTCCACTTAAAAATACGGGGTAATAAACGACATTATGAAAATTAAAACATATAGAAAGAGATGAAAAGTTCAAGAGGTAAAAAGATTTGATCCAAAACATTCATAGTTTGAGAATGCGCAGTTTCGGGGAATAAGAAAAATGTTTTAGACAAGCGAAGGAACCCCACATTGAAAGGATCAGAGAAACTTGCAACATCAAGCAGCACCAACCAAATTATCGCAGCAAAACCTACCCTCACGCAAAACTCATTGGCTAGACTAGAAAATAAAGGTCATTTATAATAGTTTATATGAATAAACAATTGATTTTTAAAACCACGATATAGAACAGGAATTATACGCACGCCAAAAAATTAAAGATGTAACAAAAAATGCATCAGGAGAGCAAGTGCAAGGGCTTAATTGGAATACATCTATATGTTGCTTTAATACATTAAAGAGAATAAAGCTAGAAAACAAAGAGGACAAAAAATGATGGTTAAATGCAAGATAAATACATGCGAACGCAAGCAGGCGTAGCGTGCAGCGTCCCAAAGCTTCCCATAGGGTGGAAGAAAGCATAAGTGTGGTTGAATGCGTGTATTTTGAAGACGACAGGGCAAATGGGGCCTGGGCATGGTCCGAAGACCAGCCCACGTGTACAGAGACCAGACGAATTCTAAAGTCACCACCAAACATCATGTAGTCATATAAACAAGGCATTACTGGTGCTTTCATGTAGTATCGAATATGCTGCTATGGCTCGTGCGGGAAGTTTACCGAGGGGTAGCGCTGAGGACGTAGCTCATAAGAAGAGGGGCAGTGTAATGCTGTGTTTGTGTGATCACATGACGTTTGGCGGTGACTTTGGAATTTGTTTAAATCTCTGTACACGTGGGTGGCATTCGGGCTATGCTCAGGCCCCATTTGTCTTATCGTCTTCCAAAATACATGTATTCACCCCCAATTATGCCTTCTTCCACCCTATGGAAAGCCTCGGAAGGCTACAGCACCCACGAGCCAACCGCGCTAGTCGGCAGACAACACGAGACTGAGGAACCGTACCTGGTATTCTCTACAGCTTCAACTGGATCTGGAGGTACGTTCGGTCTGACAACCAGATTCGGGACCGCACGCACCCGTTGATCATCAATTGCTTCCAGGAACAGACGGTGTAACTCTGGTCTAAAACATATATGTTACAAGGAAAACGGGATGAGCCACTGTCCCGTGTGTAAGGAGAACCGTGGTGTCAGTTCCGAAACCTAAACACGGATTTTGTATGGGGAATTCCGACACGAAACTTTTCCAGATAGTTCACGCCGGTGTCGCTTCAGTTATTAATAGCTTGTCTGTGGAATACGGAATAAGGTGAAACCACATGCAGACGTCAGTTCGAATCCTTTCATTGTGATGGGTTAAAGGATTCGTCCACCACCAAAGTAAATGCGCTTCCTTCAATTCACGTCCTCTTTACGCCTTTATCTTCATCTATTGCACTTCGATAGATTAAGATTTCTTTCTACTCATGTATAGCTCACGATTGTCAGTGGGCAACGCCAAAATGTCAATTCCCTTTGCAGTCTTGTCCGCTGGTTGGATAGTAAACTTCATGTCGTGAAAAGAGGTGTCGAAATTCCGGCCAAGGGAACCCGATTTTGGAGTCCAACAGATTATCAAGCTCGCAAATACTCAAACCCAGAGCATCAACACCAAGAGCAAGCGACACACATCTCCAGATCCTGTGCGATTTGTAGGTACCGAAGCACTGCATCATCCGATCGAGTCATTGCTCGTCGAATTGTTCATACAGTTCTTTTCCGGAAACCAGTCGACTAATTGGCAATCTTAAGCAACACAAACGTAGGATGCCAGTAAGACAGCGGCGTCTGTTGTGCAATCGATTTTCTCCTACACTATGTCACTTTTAACAAACGACCAATGAATAACAAGCCGCAGAGAGAGACCCCACCTCGACTAAAAGTCATTAAGGAAAAATGTCGGGTTCGCTTCCCGCTGCCACCATTGTAGCGTCCCAAGATTTGCTAACCGGTATAAGAAGTCAGTAAGTGCAGCTGTATACATGTATTTCGAAGACTACAGGACAAATGGGCCTGGGCATGGCCCAAAGGCCTGACCACGTGTACAAGGGCCAGACAACTCCAAAGGTGACCGCCAAACGTCCTGTGGTCACACAAACAAAGTATTACATGCATTATCGCCAAACAAACACTGAAAAGGAGCAGGCCATATATTAGCTTGATTAAGCAACAGCATGCATGTGTGGCTGTCTCTTCAACAACTAGCATGCTTCTGCAGGGTAAACATGGCGATCGAGTCATGCCTGTAGCGTCCGGAGACTTCTCACAGAGTGAAAGAAGGTAGTAAGTGAGGCTGAACACATGTATTTCGAAGGGAATAAAACTACTGGTCCGGGGCATCGTCCGAAGGCCAGTCCACACGTGCAGGGGCCAGATAAATCCTAAAGTGACCACCGAACGTCACGTAGCCTCGTATATGAAGCATTGCAATGCATGAGCCTTATTTATTAATAATTTTTCCTTTTACCGACATTAACTTTACTTAACACAATTTATTTTCGAAACGATAAGTTTTGGGACAAAAGGAGTGACGTTAAACACTATACCTTAATATGTCATGGCTTTTCGCGGTGAGAAAAGCTGCATTTGCTTGAGAAGGAAGATCATATTTTTGCAACACCTGTGCTGTGTTAAAAACCATCCACGGCATTTACATCATTTGCGCATACGCTTACCAGCTTAATTGCAGAAGCAAAGTGGTTGCAGCATTCCGAGACTTCCTAGTCGGTATAAGAAGTCAGTAAGTGCAGCTGGATACATGTATTCCGAAGACGATAGGGCAAATGGGTATGGGCATGGTTACATGAACAAAGTATTACATTCAGTTTCACCTTATGTATGTAATATATAACAGTTTGTTTAAGTTTTACTTTTATAGGTGAGAGGCGGAAACCAATTAAAAACGCGAACCACTTGCATGAAGCCGGCGAGGAGTCTCCCTCCAACTGATATCTCCTACTCGCCTCATCTGCATCCCATCCTCCATCCTTCCTAATAAAATTACCTAATAAATCATCTGCAACCAACTGTCTCTTGAAGTCTGAGGAGCAGAGACCAGAGAGCAGACCGGTAGCTCTTACAATGTCTTCTTATACTCCGTGGAAGTCTCTCGATGTAGCAATCACAGCGTTTTATTTACCATATGAGGTAATGCCATGCCAATGAACCTCTCTAATTCAACCTAGCAGAAAAAAACTAAGAATCAGATAAAACCTTGGCTTTAGACTATCAATATTACTTGCTACTTAACAAAAGCCTTGCAATAAGCGAGAGTAAAACCAAAAATTGCACGAACGCAACCGTTACCATCTTCTTTCATAACACCAGCGCCTTATTTCATAAATGTATCAAAAAATTTGATTAGGAGTACGTAAGCAAGATTTAAGAAGTCGTGTATATTTTTGAATTCTTATCATTTTTGTTTGACTCATCTATTTTTGATGGCCTTGAATAAGCTTGCTTGACTGGTATTGGAACATCAGTCTAAGTCGTTGGCGCGGTATTCTCGACAATGAGATTGCGCGATGAGGTCTATAAAATCGAGAAATTAATCAAGGCCATGCAAGAACCCAAATCGGGTGTTAGCTTTAGGTAATATCATTCATATTTTTTGAAATACCTGCCAGGCCTCAGAAAGTTTTTCTTACAACCATCCCTTCAGCCATCTCTGGTGACAACTTAATATCATGGATTAAACATTTTCTGGGAACTGATGGTCCACAAGAGGCCACTCATATTGCCAATATACTTTTGCTGTATGGATACGTCTATCCGCTAACAGATTCTAAGTCGTATGTGGTCAAGAATGACCCAGCTGCTTTCTATCGGCTCCAGGTAATGTCCATTATCTTTAAACATCCTCAAGGCACCTTACTATTGGCTGTCAAAGATTCAAAGGCCCGACTCAATGGAGTATGCTATATATTTAGTTCGACGCACACTGCACAACTGGCAAAAATATGGATTGGAAGACTATGAACAGAGGGCTTTGCGTCGTTTACACGTTATTCTCGCTAGAAAGTGGGAATTCATTTGCATGCAGGCAGCAGACCAAGAGAGAATTCAAAAATGCCGACGCAAATGTGATAGAATTATTTATGAGGCTCAGGTTTATACACGTTATGTCCTGGAACTCTTTTTTTGGACATTTGGTTTCCATGTCCAAAACTTTTGCTGTTGTAGGAGCGGGCATTTTGGCTTGTACACAGACCTCCACCAACTCGATCATGTTGTTTTGATGAACAACATCCACAAAGTGAGCACACGAATGAACGAATTCTGACATGGAGGCAAGCCTGCACCAGTATAAAATTGAACAAAGATAGATGTGCGTTTTTAATGGATTTTTTTGATCCCTTGATGCCTGGTAGATGCTATTTATCATCTGCATTCAGTCGTAGCCAAACTTACCTTTAACGCTCAAAGGAATCGGGAAATAGCATTATTTGTTTCATTGATGAGGCATCGTGCATTCAATTTTGATGGTCCGAAAGAGTCAAACATTAACACTTTTCAGTTCAGCCTTGCACTTTGCCACGACCACAAATTCCATCATTTTGTCGGCAACTGGTACCACAAACTCTACCACATCCGCTCCTGCGCTTGAGCAACAGGAAGTCTATCGAAAGTCTTCTTTTTTTCACTGCAACTCGAAGTTCCTATGACTGGTTTTTGAGTGGAGCCAGTTGTAGTGATCAGTACAGTGGTTATCGCTCCCCTAATGCATCCCCGTGGCTGAACCAACCGAGTATCTTCGTGTTCTCTCCATGCACGCCTATTATTGGGCTACCCACGTGTGATTCTCTTCTCGCCTTTACTCCTCTGGGTTCCTGTTTGAACACAAGTCCTCAAGATAATCTCTGTAACGAGCCTTTTGGAGAGCCACATGTCTCACCTCTCACGGTTAATCAGGTAATTGTGTTACACTTTTTCGGCTATCGCGCTCGCCCTTCACATTAGGAGCTCATCATTCACTTCCATAACCTTTAATTTGTTTGCTCGATGATACACAGGCGAGTAAGTGAAACGATAAAATAGATGGGCAAGTGCATAAGTTGATGGGTTAATAGGTAATTTTGGGTAGCAAAGGGTTAATCGGTGCATGAGGTCACTCGCCTTTTAAATAGCTTTTGCTTAAAAATTTGACTTGACCACATTAAAATCACAACCTTATGCCTCTGTAGGCATTTCTCGTTGTCACCTGTGTTTCGCTGGCTTTCTTTCTCTTGGATTTGCTTTAATTTCATTTGGCTTCATTTTTATGTTGCTATTTTGTGACGAATACAAGAAGTCAAAAATCGGTAGAATCATTATCTTAAAATACACCGCTTTCAAAATATTGTATGCTTAATGCAACGATACCAAAATCAACCACCCCTATCGGAATCTGTTGTCTCGCCTAATCATAAGTACTGACACGATAAAATGGAGCGTCTTTAAGTCATTTGTCCTGTGTCCTACTCACACTTTGGTCAGCTTCGTGAGGGATTAAGAGAAAGGACGTTATTTGAGTCCGTCCTTAATAATGCTGAAGATGCCCTCTTCACCAATGATATTACCTGTGACGATGTCTTCGCTGATGGGTATGCCGAAATTAATGGGCTCTTCATGCTCCTAATTGCCCTTTTTTGTTGTAATGGTGGCTATTAATTCTTCTAAGCGTGCATAAGAGGCATTTGAGTATATTTCCTCATATCTCGCCATTCACTTCTGATGGCTCTAAGTATTTTACTTGCACTCTACTTGCCTCCCCCATTTTCAAGTGTCCACAAGCCGACGACTTTGAGTTCCGAATGTCTTATTGACTCATAATTTCGTTTTTTATCTTACAGTCCTCATTACTTTAACATGCAAAGTCAACTCTCAGCACAGTTTAAAATCAAAGGCTAAACTCCGTCCTTGCAAGTGTTCAGCTCATGCAAGTTTTATTTACTCTATAATAATTGATATTGTCTATCAAATGCTGAGCTCATCTGTTTTTTTTTTCTGGATTTCTCGGGCACTGAAGCATTTCAATTATAAGTGGTCCTTGAAATGGAGGCGTTTGGACCTTTGTGCGGGCACTATAGAACCAAATTTCATCATTCCTTGTACACATTTCTTTGCACTTGTGTTTTCCCAACGTTGCATCTGTCTCGGTGTTGCGACAAGCGGTTGTTTCATTCACTACAACAGATTAACAATTGGGACAAAAACCCACTCACTTGTGCTTGGACGAATGCTTTGCTGAAGTGAAGGCTGCTTATGGTCTGCAAGTCATTCACCTCCCTTCGTCGTGAGTCATTTCGACGCCGGAGGGAGCACGATTTCTTGACCTGTTTCCTCTGCACTGATGAAATTAACTGGAATCCCGTTTTGAGTTTAGTGATAGTGCCTGTTTTTTTGTGACGAGTATGTATTAAAGACATTCAACTGTACCCCATTCTCTAAGGCTGCTCTTATTCACTACACAATGGTGGCCATTTCATTGAATTGCAAGGGCATCAAGCCTGCTGTACAAGTACAAGCAGACGGCGAATTCAAGCACAACCAATCACTACTTCCTCGATCCCTCACAAAAGCCGTGTGCCCCCACATACATACGGAGGGTGACTTTTGGTCCTGTTGCGTTTCTTTCGACCACTGAAAGAGAGTAATTAATCGCTGCTTCTTTTGGCACAATGTGTGGCGAATGTAAATTTTTTTTTTCCTGGAGCATGTTATTGCTCAATTTTGAGAGTGGCTCAAGTAAGTCGAAAAACTACCATATTTTTCCTCCAATTTTTCTCCATTTTTTCCATCTTTGTGTTATTTTTGATAGCATGCAGAAAAGTAGTCTATTTGAATTGTTTCCTGCTAATCTCTCTGCAAACTGCCAGGTACGACTGTGGGCAACTAGCTTTGACAACCTCCTCTGGGATCCCAGTGGTTGTCAGGCCTTCAAGAGCTTCTTGGAAAAGGAGTTCAGCTCGGAGAACCTACGATTCTGGCTCAGTGTAAATGCCTACCAATTCACTCCACTATCAAACCTCAAAGCGGCTTGTCAACGTATCTACGAGGAATTTCTTGGACCCAATGCTCCCTCTGAAATCAACATTGACTGCAGCACCCGAGCTAACACCACCAGAGCCATTGAAGTACGTCATTCGCACTCGTTCGGAGCTTTTTTTTTTATTGGTAAAAGACATTTTCACGCCATTGTTCCCGAATAATTGGAGTTGTATAATAAGCATTTTATTTAGCATAACAGTACTGTCATTCGGTAGTAGGGCTTTCAAATGCTCTGACTACGGCAGTTATGGTTGCTCCCCTACCCGCAGGTTTAGTTTACCCATTGATTTCTTTTTGTTTCCACTGACAGCGTTTTTTGGTTGATTGAGTGTGACAAAGGCCTCTTCAATTGTAACATGGGTAAGGGGTAAGGGAATGGACATACACGTCTACTTGGTTGTGTGGTAGTGGTCTTAGTTGTTTGAATTTAGCACTTCCTCGCCAAAAGCTAAAACGAGTAATAATCCCAGTTTCTTTCGTTTTTGGAAGCGACGAGAAATATCTCTTCTTGTCTAAGCATTTTTACACCAGTGGCATCGAACTCCTCTTTGCTTAGCCGTTAGTTCCTGCGCATGGAGCTGTGCCTTGAAATTCTTCTTAGAAAACTGTGGGTATCTGTGACTGAAACTTATTTTGTGGAAGACGCTCGATGTGTGCTTGCAAATGCGACTTTGTTCCCTTGTAAGTTGGACCAACTCTGGCCTCGGAAACTCAATGCCTTAGGTACTACAATGCAGCGAACATAATCAAAGTGTCAACCTCGTCCTCGTCTTGCCAGTTCGCAGTGAAGGTAGTGCTGTTACAGGTTATTTTTTGCGGGCAACTACTTTGGGTTCAATTCTTAGCCGATCGGGATTCCGCTATAGGTCGGATCAGATATTGCGGTTGACCCCTTGACAGTGTTAATCTCGTTTGTTTACCATTGCAGAGTTTCGTGGATCCTATTACCCATTAGTAAATCATTGTTTCAAGATACTAACCTTTCACCATTGTTGCTTTACTAATAGGTCGCTGGATGCACTTTTCAACCACGGGAGCTCCCGTTTTTATGAACCCGAGCAGCATTTTAGCCTCCTTTGATTTGTTTTCTCCTCGCCTGTTTATTGCCGAAAAAAAGGACTTTCATTGGCTTTTAGGGCATCTCACTCAGTTAAGTTGGTAATTGTGGCTGATGGAACTGTGAAACTGACTACTCCACATCCCCCTTTAGTAGGGAGCATTTTCGATAGTTGCGGGGCGATGATGTTTTCTCCCCTCTTTCTTTACTCTTCTCTGTGTTATTTAGATGACTTATTTATGGTCATACGATTTTAATTTCCTTTTGCCTTAGTTTTTTTGTGCCCTTTTCGGCGCCATCTTTGGAGCTCTTGTATAGAGGAGTTTTAATTACACAAAAAATGGTAATTTTCCATCATTGATGAATTAGAATCAGTTACTTGTTAACTGTAAGGCTGTTAAGGTAGTCTTATTATTGTCTTTTGAGTTGTTTAGCTTCAGTAGCACCACATTTGCAGTACCATAGTAACCACTTTGGGACATTTTCCGCTGCATTATGTCTGCTTAAAGAAATGGGCGCCCTCCTGAGTCTGGTTTCATTAATTGGTCAGTCTCTGGCTTTCAGTAAGCTCTACAAAGTGCGCCTTTTGTCGTATTTTGTCCTGATTAAGCTAAGGCAGAAGAGGAGGGTGATTAAGGAAGGCGGTCGAGATGGCATGCGTCTTGATTTTTTGCGTTAATGGCTCACGTACCAGCTAGCGAGGTAATCTCATTAATTGAGGAAAGTCACCCATTTAGTCTGGCATGCTAACAAAGGAGGGAAGAGCCACTGGCTCAAGGGGACTTCTGAAACGTCTGTAAATTGTTTAGCATTCAATTGTACGATTTAACTATGTATTTAGAAGAGCGCCGTGCTATCAGAGCAAAGGCTGATATAGTGGGCACCCAAGTCCCAAAAACTACTTTTTACAGTCCCAAGATTTCTGACCATTGCACAACTGCTAATTGGTTCACTTTTCTGTCACTTTTAAGATCGTCGATCTAGTCTCAGGTGTGATGATTCACTTGCGGAAACAGGTATGCAATTCCCCGATGGTAATCTCATCTACTGTTTGCCAAGAGTTTGCTCTCTCAATCATTAGTGCATTCCTTCTTCGACTACTTCTTATGAACCTTGTCATCTTTCTCTGTGGCTTGATTTCTCTCACCAACATGATGGTACCTCAAATTTCATGGAATTTTCTGGGATGATTGCAG
Source organism: Hydatigera taeniaeformis (assembly GCA_900622495.1). NCBI lineage: Eukaryota > Metazoa > Platyhelminthes > Cestoda > Cyclophyllidea > Taeniidae > Hydatigera > Hydatigera taeniaeformis. The sequence goes on along the minus strand of UYWX01020702.1, from coordinate 2,740 downwards.
CATTACAAGTAGTACCTTGTCTACCATACCCACATTAATACTTGATTAGGAGTGAGCAGTAGTAAACTCTCTAAATCCATTACCTTGGCGTTATACAGGATCCCTCGTGGCACATTTTTCTGGAAGCCAAACAGCAGATCTATAAGCTCATGAAATCGGACTCTTATACTCGATTTCTGCGCTCCAGTGACTACTTAGCAGTGCTGCGAATGGCCCTCACCGATAGCGGTCACCACACCGATCAGCATACACGTCGACAGACCCTTAGACGGCCTCCTTCCCTCACCGCTGCTACTTCAATTTTCGATGGGCCAGAGGAGAGCAGATATACCGATAGGCCCACTATCGTGACACCAAAATTAGATCGGTCTAGTTGATCCACGCGATCGCCAACACTGTTATCGCGTCCACAAATGCGATTATTTACAATCACTGTTTTTTCTGTCTACTTTTCAGTGCATACTTTAGCATGATTCAAGAACAAGTTTCATTTTCATTTGTGCTTCGCTGCTTATAAATGCCTTGTTCGGTGTTATATTTATTGACACAGCGTTGGTTTTCTAATAAGTTGTGAGGCGTCATGTTCCCAAGGTCGGTGCAAAGACAAAGAAGGTTTGGCTTCTGCGTGAGGAGCTTTTCATCGCAAATGGAATTTTGGGGGGATCGCCGTAAGCATGGGTTTAGCACTAATATCAAGAATATAACCCACACAATTATAGGATCCCGAGACTTCAAACCAGGTAGAAGAGGGCATTAACTGGGGCTGATTACACGTATTCTAGAGGAGGAAAAGGATCAAGCCTGAGCTGGTTACGGAGGTGAGGCCACGAGTACAAGGTCCGAACGTTTATGAGGGTAACCGTCAGATACTAAGTGGTCACCGACATGTATCACAGTCGAAAAAATTATGCTTCACAAGTTCGCGAAGGTTATTGACAGAAAAAGCAGTGTGCAATAAGTGTGCATTGATTTGGAAACAGCGAAAAAAATAAAAGCAAAGAATCAACAGCCTGCTAATTTTTTCTAGTACTTTCATGCAAAAGTGATTAAGACGATCTGCAGCACAGCCCTCGATAGTGCAGATGCTCGATTTGGTTTGTGAACACAGCAATTCTTCATGCAAGGCGTACGCGGTAAAAAAGTTACTTAATCCTTTAAAAATGTATAAATGTTTAAATTTATCATAATAACTATAGTAATCAATCCTTTTATCAAATTGTGGCAGCATTTTCGGTTAAAAGGAACAAATTCGTTTAACGCGACGTTTAGCAATCCGCTTTGTCTAAATTTGCAGTTTACCAAGGGTGTATGAGCTTTTAAGCAGCTCCGGTTAAAATGAATTTTCCTGACGACGTTGATTGCGTTATTATCGGAACAGGTATTCTGGAACAGTGTTCCACACGACCACTTGATGTATTTATCCTTTGCTTTGCTTGTTATGGGTTTCATTGGTCATTGCCACTTAGACTAGCCAAATGGAACTTTCTTCTTTCAGGGCTCACGGAATCCATCGTCGCTGCCAGTTTAGCCATTGTTGGTGCTTCTGTTCTTCATATCGATAGGTAGTTAGAGCTTAGCTTATGCCTAAGATCTCAGTCATGACTTTTATGGAGGTTATATGACGTCTTTTCGGTTCTCCGACTTACTTAAACAGTTAAATAACTGGGTAAGCCTGGCAAATGTATTCTGATGGTTTTTTTAGTCTCGTTCCTCCTTAAGCAATGGCAACGTTGGAGCACAATCTTCTCTCGCAGAGTTAAATCTTACCCTTCTAAGTAATCCCATTGTTCGGAACTGTTCTTCTAATTTTTTCGTTCCGTAAGTCCTCGTGATGTGCGAATATATTTTTTCCTACAGTTACTGTTGGGGATTCCTTATCGTTTCGCAGGGATGGTGTAGAATCCGTATCTCAAGCGCCAGATGAAACACGGGCGAATCTTACAGAAACGCAGACATTTGCGGATGTCACTGAAACACCGGTAGTTCCGGACTCGCCTTCCCGTGTCTTAGAGCAGATTCAGCCCTCGCAGACAGCTTCAAGTGCAGCTTCACCTTCTATGAATGCTACGCCTCCCGTTTGGACTAAGAGCTTCCTTATTGAGGGTCTTAGAAGAGCTGATTTCGATGTTATGCCACGCGTAACTCATGCTTTTTATAGGTCATGTTTACTTCGGCCTTTTTTCAAATCAGTCTGCTTATGATTTAGCTAATTTTCGCTGAAAGTCCATTAGTCCAGGCCTTGATACGTTCCGATGTCACCCGATACTTGGAATTTCGTTCTGTCAATCGACTTCTCTTCTTCAATCCCGATGGACTTGATGACCGAGGAACCGCTGCCACTGCTGCTGCGGCTACAAGAAGTCTTGAGCCGTCTTGTCTTCGGTCGTACTCTAACCCTCCCTTTCTTGTCAAGGTAAATGCTTGTCTTATTTTAATAATTTAGGTGCCCGTATCGCGTGGAGAGATCTTCCAGACTCGAATCCTCTCTCTTACTCAAAAACGCCTATTTGTTAGCTTTCTGGAGTGGTGTGTAACTGTTACTACTCCCACTCTAACGGAAACTACAGGAAATGGAATGAATTCTACGGTTCGAAGCATTGATTTCTCGCTGGATCCTGATGATGCAGGTAGCTAATTGCTGATTGAATTATAGTGATTTCAGTGAGTCACACTTGTGCACACTGTAGTTCAGTTTACTTATCAATCACATTGAGTTACTCGCGTAGGCCACCCTGTCTTA
>UYWX01020701.1:1217-23899 GCA_900622495.1 Hydatigera taeniaeformis | reverse complement strand
TCACACTCCCTCCACCCTAATCCTTTCACCGTGGTCTATAAAAGCCGAAGTCGAGATGGATCCACATCACACTGTCACGATGCGTTGGGTGGGTGTTGTGGTTGCGCTTGTGGTGGGCTGCCTCGTGGTTAATTGCATCGGCTACCCGAAGCAGCCAACGTTTCCATCCTGCCAGAGTGCTGTGTGCTCGTCTGATGGGAATACGCAAATGGACGGGGGTTGGGTGGATTTGGGCGAAGTGGATGGCGCTGAAGCTGAAGAGCTGATAGCCTACATGAAGAGCAACAATGTTCCAATGTACGCGTTGCCCAACGGTGAGCAGGTGTATGCCAACCACCCCGCAATCGGTCGTGCCATAAAAAAGATTGTAAGTCGCAAACATCCTCAGGCAAACAAGCAGTCTTACCCTCCTCCCTCACCTTCACCTTCCTCTCCGTCGGTGTACAACATGGATCCAGTGGCACTGCAGTCCTTGCTCTTGAATACGCCATACCTGAATCAACTTGTCATGTTTGCGGACCCAGTACTCCTCCAATCTGCATTGATGCACGTGCGAGGAATTGGTAATTATGCTGCCAGCATGGATCCGCACACGCTGCAATCAATGATCGCATGGACACCGAGCATCAAGGAGGTGGTGGCGAGCATGAATCCTGCACTCCTCAAGACCGTCCTGGTAGCAATACCCAACATCGACAGCATTTTGCTAGGCACTGATGGGGGCAGCAGCAAAGATGAGGTGGCCGAAGTGCCGAGTGAGAAGGTTTTGGGTGAAGAGGCGAAAGCAGCAGCTACGACGTCAGTGCCTGCTACCACAACGTCGGAGTCTGTTGCCACCACCACTGCTGCTGCAACTGCGAAGTCAACTGCTACCACAGTGCCACAGCCTACTACCAGTGAGAAGTCCGATGAGACAACTCTGACTGATCCCAATCCTACTCAACTCACCTTGTCTGCAGTGCCCAACATTCCACCTCAATATGCTAACGTGTTGTTGGGCTTGGATGCGGGCTTTGTTCAGTACATCGTGGAGAATCACCAAGATCCCTCTGCTCTCCTCACCAACATGAGTGCTCAAACCCTTCAGTACGTGGCTGCGCATGTGCCCACATTTGGCGCAGTTCTGTCGAGCCTCCCCACCACCACGTTGGAGGAAGTTTTCGGCAAGCTGTCCAACATTGCCGAATGCTTGCAAGCTATGGATTATGCGATAGTGAAGGAACTTGTAGCCAAACTGCCGTGGTTGGCAGTGCATGCTCCTGCGGAACCACTCACCACTGCAACACCAACAACGCCAACACCGCAGTCTACGGTACAGACAACTATTGTGACTGAACCGCCTACCTTCACGGACAATGAGCTGGCGGAGATGCGGAAGGTAATACCTCTCATCGACAAGTTGCTAGTGTTCGTGGAGCCGGAGAAACTGGCTGCAGTGCGCAGTGCTCTGCCAACTATCGCAAATACTTTGCGCAAATGGGATGCGTCTATGCTGGAGACCATCAACGTACATTTGGCCAATGCAACAAGCTCGTTCGATTTTGTGTTCGATTCTCTCTTTAAGGACCCCCTTCCACAAGTGACCACAGATGAGAGCACCGTGGCCACAGAACTACCTAAATAGTTGACATTCCCTTTCTTTCTGATGTGGACATGCTTCCTCTTACATTTCGTCGTGAATTAATGCACCTGGGTATGTGCTTATTATATATGTTCAGCATGTGTGCGTGCATGAGTGAGTGTGAAATGTAGACTGTGATCTTAAATTTGGTGGGAGGAGGGAGAGGTGGTGAGGGTCTGTGGTGTGCAAGGAGTGGATATCATGCATGCCCCAGTCGGAAATAGCATCAGCTTGAGACTTGATGTCGGGTAGGTGGAAGTAGATTCTATGTTTATCTGCATTAGTTTAAGGATGGGAATGAACACTGAGGCAAGGAGTAAAGTTGACGACACGATGACGCTGTGACGCTGACCATTGTAACACCATGTTGGATGTCTCAGTAGTTGTTTGGATGTGAGTCGAGCCATCTGATGAATGGTGCGTGGGTGTGAGTAGGGAGGTGTACATGGGCCAATAATGGTTACATAAAACGGCAGTTTGACCAAAGCATACACGATGGTTAGGGAAGAGGAGGCAAGTTGGTGGGAGGGGCTAGTTGTGGTAGCTGTGCAGGTGGTTTGTGGAAAGGTGGGATCAGTGTATCTTGAGATCTCACGACTTGGGCATCTCATTATGAGGGGTGCACGGATGGACTGCAGAATGTGCTGCAAGGCGGGGTAAGTCATATGCCAATTTGACATTGGCGTGGGTGAGGTCGATTGGTGTGCACATGGTGGGCGTCACCTCTGCAGACTGGATGCAACGGCTCGAGTCGTGCAAATTCCGGATGGAATGGATCACAGACTGAACGTAGGAGAGCGCTTGGATGGGGTAGGAAATGGCAGGCTTTGGAAGAGGTTGCGCACATAGTGAAGGGAGGTAGTGATACGTATGACATGCTTGGCCAATCGACAGAGCAAGGAAGTGTGAGCAGCATTGCGAGGTGGAAGTGCATTGAGATTGAGGGGAGAGTGAAGAGTTCATTGGAGTGCGGAGGGAATTGTAGTGGAGGTGGCACTGCTCCCCGACATAACGTAATGTTCCCTGTAATGCGTTTATCAGGATAGGTGATGGGACGAACACCGTGTATGGCTCGTAGTCTGTGATTTTAGGGTGAGACACCTACTCGTCTGCTTCCCAAGCGCGTTCACGGCAGACATGCTGCACACGACTGAGTAGCAACTAAAGAAATTGCCACCTCTCGTGAAGTGGGCTCATCGACTTTGGCAAGAGACCGTTCGTAACCATCAGGAAGTGTGGATGGGGTTCATTTGAAGTTATGTGGTGGAATGTGCACGATGGGTAGTAAGTTGGTTGGCAGTTAAATTCATGCGGAGAGATGCAAAACTGTGAAGAGTAGGAATCCACACTGGCCATGCGAAAGGACCCTCTCCCGCCCGGCGTTATGGAGTGATGGGGAAGCAGTGTGATGCAGAAGCATACACTGAATGTTTTGCATCTGATCCGCCACAACGCTAAACTGCGGGTTATTGCCCGAGAGGTGCGACTGTGTTTGTGGAATTGAGCTGACGCTTCCGAGAGTTGCTGTGAGATTGCAAATGATGAGCAGACGATCATGCATTCAATGTTTGTTGCGGAAGGGATGCTACACGGTAGCGAATTTCAGACTATCTCGGTGCCTCACTAAATGCTGTTATATGCGCCTCAGTATTTCGCGTCACATTTGCTTTCGAGCACACGTTTAGCAGCACGTGTGAGCATGCTTGTAGTGAATGGATGGTCAGAGTACTGGCAGTGCGGTTCCACGATCAAGTGACGTCTTAATTAAACCAACAGCTAGTAGGCTGTGGTATTTCGGTTTGGTCTGAGCACGCAGTCAGCAGGCTATTTGTATGGCTTTGATCCCCAACGGAGGGAGGATTGCAAGTGTCCGTTCAAGTCGAAGTCTCCAGCAAGGGAGGATGATAGTTTTGGTCTTTTGAGTAGGTGTAGAAGGAGGTGGCTACCACAGAACTCGTATTTCGCATTGTCGGATTGTGGAGGTGATGTGCATTGGCTTTAATATGTACAGCATACGCTTGTGTTTGGTGGTAGAATGGGTGATTCCCTCATAGCTTCGACCTCAAATTGGCTTTAAAGACTAGCAAGTGAAAAGATGTTGGAGTATCATCGTGCCTGACAATCTCCTCCTCGGCCGCCTTGTAACCCATCACCTCGAATGTGTGGTGCATTGAGGTCAGGTTGGCAATGTGAAGGTGACATCTGACACACGAGACGAGGTGAAAGGCACCACCATAAGACCATATTGAGCACAGTTGCAGACTGTGTTCCCATCACAGTGCTCAGAGCATAGGGCACAATGATTGGGATAATCTTCTTCAGCACAGTCAGATAGTCAGAGTGGAAGGGTTGGCTTCCATGTGGTCGAAGTCTGTATGCGTGCCCTGGACAGCCAATGCGATGCAAAGTAGTGCATTGCATGGGAGACCAGTAGGTACTGTAGTGTACTTGTACACGTCTCGGTGTCATGCGATGTGGGACCATTGGGTGTCAACCGGAGTGTCTGCTATCCGCAAAACTGTTGGTGCTAAGATGCGAGTCAATCAAGGCTGAGTGGCCAAGGTAAGAAGGAATCACCTTCGTTCCGCCTCATTTCGCCTTGCCGATCATTCGCAACACAGCCACGAATTGGATGAGCCACAATTCCTCTCATCATGGCACTTGAGGAGTAAGATGGAGGAGGTTCTGCATGTTGAAGGCATCAGAGATCCTCTTTCAGAGGTTGATTAGTCTTGCTATTGCCTTGCGAAGTAGGATAGTGCATGGTCGAACAATGGGCACATTGGACTGAATTCAATTCACAAGATATGGCGGCAGCCAAAGGAAACTTAAGACACTCTGAAGGCCAACTATGAAGATATGCAGTCAGCGAGATGTGATTAGACTCACGACTTAAAGATTTAGCTGAGAACGTGAAACCTCCACTATGAATGCTTAAAAATAGCTCACATAATGCATAATATATCATATCACTGCATCGTGCCCGTGACATCAGCTTTATCCACTTTTCTTTTGCCTAGGAAAAATGACTGCAATCTTTAGCTCTATGTCCTTCCATTCTAGCTCAAAGAAAGTTCCTGTTTTGTGGCTGGGAGAATCGCCAATTTCTCCACAGCGGAGGAGACCAGAGTGACGTCTACCTTCGCCAACTCCTACATTAGTGGGATTGCGCTAAATCTCACATTAAATTTAACGTCCGTTTTTCGACCACGATTTCAGCTTTGAGTCCCAGACAAAATCTAGAGTCTATAAAACTCCCAGTCCATAATGCCTGCTTTTAAGCACCCTATACGAGTAGTCGAAGGGAGGGCTAAGGGCGTTGTTTATATGGCGGCCACTTAAGTGGCTATGTTGTCTCTGTTGGTCGAGCTAGTCTCAGGGCCATGCAAAAAGCTGAGGGCCGATTTTTCTGATTAAACTACATGGATATAACCGTGGGGTTTTTCACCTCTATACATGCAATTCAAATTAAATTGTATATAAAGGCAGAAAATTACAATATCCGACCGATGTCATAGCATGGGTCATAAAGTCAAATTTCGAATTGTCATATGCTTGAGGTAACACAGTCAAGTGTGAAATTTCACGATTGTGGCAGAGGTAACTTTAAGGTTACATTTAAAGCTGGACAGAAAACCTGGGGTCAGCTAGGTATAAATAAGACAACAAACCAATGCTTTGAACGATATCATGTAAACATTTTTTTAGATAAAGTATGCAAAAGCTTACATATGAATGGATACACATTACATTACTGCAATGAAATTGTATGAGCTATTCCAGTTGCACATGGATGTCTCATAGTTTGGAGTGCTGTTTATGCGACGCAAAAAAACTTTCCATGCTGCTATTCATTCGACTGTCAATTCAGTCCAACTACTGGCTAAAGATGCAGTGACGGCGTTGGCGACTACGTCTATTACAAACTGCTGTGTCATGTTGCTGTAACCATTGCCTCTCCTCGGAAGGGAATGCAAGAGGCGTGGGGCGGTTTAGCATAGAGTATATAAGGCTGCTAAGGTGGTGATTGCGGCTATTGAAATGGGTGCAATCAACCGATGCACGAAGACTTCTACGAATCCCAACAGTGTCAAGATATTAAGTGCTTAAGTGGACCGCTTCACGGATATGATTGCAACATTGGTGCCATGTGTAAAGTTGTCTGCCCAGTGTGTATTTGTCGATTGGTCGATAATTATGGCAAATTTGACCAACACTTGATCAGCACAAACCGACAAAGAGAACACGAAATCCCAATCTACAGCGGCGAATCCGGCGAATTATTAACAAATTCGTTGACACGGTTAAAATAAAATAGAAAAACAGATACCACGAATGTAGAAATGCCGGAAGTATCAGCAAAGAAAATTGATGTAGGGTTAATAAGACGTGAGGGACAGCGAAAGAACATACTACTGTAGGTACACAAGAGACTTGTAGGGTGGAAGTAGAACACAAGCACGACAAAAATAAGAGCAAGAAATGTAAATGTGCTTAACAGCATAAAATTCACTAATTCACTCATGCACGTAGGCAGGACATCACTGGCAAGGAGGAATAATGTAGCCTAAATTGCTTGGCGTGGGAACAGAATAGAAGCCAGAGATTTGAAGATGGAAGAAGAAGGAGCGCAGCCGGGCAAGTTAAAGGTAAGTGTGTGAGAAGGGACGGAATTTTTCGCTAAATCAGCCTCCATCAATTTGCAATGGATAAGTGAATTATCAAGGCAATAAGACAGGGCGAAGATCAGTGGCGGTGTTGACGGGATGGGCCTGAATTGCCTGACACACCATGATTTAGTGGTGTGGGGACAGAGGGGAAGCCCTACAGATCGAATTGACAGAATCCATCTGTGTTTGGGGAGGGTTAAGGAAAAATGAGGGCGAATACATCAAAAGCAAGAGCGTGGAAGGGGATGGAATCGCTTGCCAAATTCGCTTCCACCATGATGACTTATTAAGTCATGAATATTTTGATTTGAATGGCAAGAAAAAGGAATTCATTTCGTCCCTTGTATGAACTTCAGTGTCTGAAATGTCTAATATAGGCGAATATTGTGCTGAACTTTATCCTTCCTCCTCGCAACATTCTAAAGAATAGTCAGTGCACTTTGGTGGGCTGTCAGTAAGTCGTAATGGCAGTAGAAACATGCTAAACTTGCCCCTTATATCTTAGAATAATGACGGGCCAAATAAATAGGATCTTTCGAGTCTAGCAATGGAAATGTCAATGTCTCAGAAGGTATTGCTAATGAAGAAAGGCTTGGCATACAAGATCCGGGTAAAATGTACATTAGCAACATACAATCTTATTACCTTCCACCCTTTTCGATATTGCATAATGGAGTGTACAATGGTCCTTACTATAACTCCTCGAATGGATATGACGTTCCATACTAATGATAATTACATACATTCACAATTGCAAACAACGACTTGTCCTATTTCAGTGACTTCTATGAATCCTAGTGAGTTCAAATCAGAACTGGCGAAAATTCCACACTTGGATCAACTTTTATAGGCAGCTCTGACTTACGGGCCAGGAGACAACAGTTCCGCAGCCCGCATGGAGCCACAAGCATTAAAATTAGTGGTTTCAGATATTCTATCAAGTATAGATTCCTTACTTATCTAATTCGTCTTAGCATCTATTCCAAGCGTAGACAGCATTGTATTTGACGTCATTTTGCCTTTTAATGAATCCATTGTATCTTTCGTGTCGATGGGTACGGATTTTGAGACAAATCTGGATGACAAGCTGCGAAGGTCTTCTGCCATATAAAACAATGGGTTCCTTTAATTCAAAACCGGATCCGTCTGTGTTTACGGTAGGATACACAAAATATTGATTTCCAGTTACCTTCGCCAATAGATTCGAGGAAAACATAACTTCTCAAATGGTAGATGCAAGCCGATTCACAGCTCCTGGAAGGCCTTCCATTATCAGAACGGCTGCTGCTACTGTTTGGCTTGACGAAACAAGACGACCTACGGTTTTGAGTGTGGGCTGCAATTATCAGTGCGCCTACCGTGAATAGTAAGACTGCACTTACCGGTACGGCTATCGTTACCAGTAAATATGCAGTTGCCAGTAGGCCCACCATTATTCTAGAGCCTTATGAAAATAACAGGCCTGCAGTGACCAATAGGTTTATCACAACTAGTAGGCCTGCCGCTACTATCACGCCTGCGGTAACCAGTAGACCTACCAAAAACCAGTAGGCCTGCTGTCGCTAGAATGCCTGCAATTGCTAGTAAATCTACCACAGTTACTAGTAGTCCTGCTGTTACCAGTAGGCCTTTCATCTCTAGCAAGCCTGCTGTAACTAGTAGGCCTGCCATCGCCGGTAGGCCTATCGCAGCTAATAGATCTACTGCTGCTAACACGCCTTTTATTACTAGCAAGCCTGAGGTGACCAGCAGATCTGCTGTTACCGATACACGTGTCTTCGCTAGCACGCCTGCAGTAACTACTAGGCCTTTTGTAACTATCAAGCCTGCAGCAGCTAGTAAGCCTACCATTAATAGCAAGCCTGTAGCGAAGAATAAAGCTATCGTTATCGGTAGGCCCATCATTGCTAGCACTCCTGCAATAACTGGTAACTCTGGCATTGCCCGAAGGCCTGTGATCGCTACCAAGCTTTTCTGGCACTGCAAGCCCTACATTACAAAAGGCGTCTGTATCTACTTGGAAGCCTGGGATTACGTTGAGATCTCCCGTTGATACGACGAATCCTTTAATGACGACACTTCCAGCTATTAAGATAGCTCCAAGTAGTTAAGCTGGCTTAATTGCAACTGCACCTATTTTTGGCTTAACGAGTTGTCTTCAGTCATGTTGTTTTGAGTCAACTGACTGCTTTAAAACCTATACAACATGTTTTCATTTGATTTGATGAAGCGATTTTATGCTAGTTTAATGGGATGTGCCGCACTGTAGTGTCAATGCTTAGTAGTTTTACTGAAGGTTATATAAAATCATATCACCGTTTGTCTTTGCCATTGTTTTTGTTCGAGTGCCTGAATTTTGGCACTGTGAGGTCGGCTTCAACGCGACATCTTATTTATCAGCTACAGCAGGACACCATACACCTTCTCTGACGTAGCCACCACAGATGTTTGAGCCCGATGCCTTTATAAGTTGCAGGCTAAATCTTGCTTAACTTCGATGTTTGGAAAGAAGCAGAGAAGGGATATTAAGCAGAACTATGAACAAGTTAATTCAAAATGGACCCAGGAACAGCAGTTACGCCTTCAATCCATCTATCTACAGTATTTTACTATATTGGAATACGTTTAGAATTAGAACTTCTCTCTCACAATAATCCAAGGCTATGTCGCTGACAGTGATGCAAGGGTTTAATTGTACGCATCTACTTAATTTTTAGCTTCATTTGAATAAAGGAGTCACTTGCAGCTGCATATTTTGGCTTATTTGAGTTATAACAAATTACCACATCCCTTTTTTATAACCTTGCGAATACTCGTCTCTGCTGCATGTTCAACTAAGGCGAAGTAATCACGAGATCCCAAAACACCAACCAGATTATTAAAATAAGTGAATGTGTGAAGTCAAAGAAAACGAAGAAGTCATAATGCGTACACAAAAACAATAAATTTATCCAAAAGTAAAGTACCACTTGATTGCGCCTAGTTAATGCTTCTGTTAACTTTACGAAAAACGAGTGTTAAGCAGCTACTTATGAAATGTCTGACTTCAAGAGGCATTACCGACTTTCTAAAATTACCTAATTTAAAAATGTGTGAGTTACAAGCCCAAATTTTGTTAATTTGAGATTTCGTTTAGTAAGCATTATGCTCTTAGTAATGACAGTGTACCTTTTTTGGACAAAAGTAGAGAGGCAAAAATGCATAAAGTCAGATTTTACAGTATAAGAAATATGGTGATATAGTACAGCCTCTCTACTTAGAACGAAGTTAAGTAGCATGTAATCCCGGTTTCGCTTGAAAATTTGTTCTTTCCTGCACCAGATCTTCAACTCATAGGACGCCAAGTAGCAGAAACACAAGTAAACATTTACAAATTTCGGAAAACCGGGAATTCGCACTGTTCATAACTTGTTAAAGCCTGCCTTTTGGATTAACTGAATCTTCCGTATGGGCAGTGACAGTAATTTGACTTACTAGACCCTTTTTTCTGGCTGTCACTGTATTACTTTTAAAAGCCAGAGTAACTCCCTCTGGGACTACTTTTCAACTCACTGATTCGTGTCTCCGAGGGAAGTACACTCGAAACTTATTCTGGCACTACGGACCATAGCCTTTGCAACCTTGTGTTAAAAAGGAAGCAGCATGAGTTAATGTTACTGTCGCACATTTTGCGATGGACGTGATGAATACTTTGGGAACGATGAATTGTGCTGTAGGTGTCGAGCAGTGATTACTATGCTAAGACTCGACACCCATCACTTTAGCACCACGTCATAGATGGTGGATGCTGCTTTGAATCTTCTTCTCTTTTTATGCTTTAGTTAGAATTTGCCTGCTGATTCAATTTTGTCCCTTGTGGCATCCAGTAAATGACCCGTGAACACAGACCTTGTTTACCAAGGGTAGTCGACGGAAGGGACTCTTTGCATCGGAAAACATTCGACGTCTAGCCGCTCTAGCTGAGGAGTGCGCTGATCCCTATTTATGACGCAGCAACAATGCTTTTAATGGCGTCATCATCAATGAACAGCAGAAAGCTCACTTCCACAACAATGTATAAAATTTTCAGTAATGTTAGATTAAAATACTCATATCAGAAAATTTCATTTTTGTGTCAAAGCTTTTATCTGGTAAGATCTAGAACCTGTTACCTGTCACCTAATTAAATGCGTTTAGGATGGAGCTTATACGGGCGTAACTGGAATTGTTTTAACGGATACCGTGGTTGTGCAAGAAAATAAATACTGACCAGTATAATCTTATTTACCGCGCACTCCACGTCAAGGTTGCTTTCCTCTGATCATTACACCCATTTACAGTAAACAACGTTGCAGTAAGAAGGGCGAATTTTAGGGCTATTGCGTGGTTTTGACTATTTATGGAGTTTGCTAATAAGAACGGAATCGCTGGCTTGGATAAAGATGTTAGATGGTAGTAATAAAGCAGGCAAGGAATAAGTGCTTAAAATTTCATGAGAGAACTATCGGAAGGAAAGCGAAATTGGACGCGCGATCTACTGCTTTTGCAGAATGACACTCAAACTGCGTCGTGGTGAGTATGAGAGCGTTTCTTCTTAACCGAAAACAAAGCAGAGTCTAAGTTGGAGCACAAGCCAACTAAAAGTCTTGCCGCTCCGACACGATGACAAGTCCAAATTTGTAGATTAGGCAGCCTCCAAAGGCAAGAGCGCTACTCATATTAGTTAAGATCGTGAACGCAGTGTAGTTGCTTGATTGACTTTGAAGCCTGCACATGAAAGCTGCCTTTGTTCTACACATGCAGTCTCATTAGCTTAGGCGGAACGCCTCCTATTTTTGCTAGCAAATGCTGATCAAATATATTTATCAGCACGTGACTCAATTGTGCTATTGCTTAGCCTTTTAATGTCATTCTGATTTGCCTATCCCAAGCTGTGCAATTTCCAAACCTGGTCCCACGAGCAAACATCTCCAGCAAAGTGGTCGACGAATGTACTGCACCTGCGATGAGGTGACTGGCTTACGCCACATAACTGTATGCTGCTGTTTGCATAAAATGGTGATAAGTTATGAATTAGTAGTCCAAAGATGCGAAAGCGTTGAAGCAACCACAGGTCAAAGTAATGATAACCAATTTGAGATGTGCTGCTAACGAAAATCTAGCAAATTCTGCTAATGCGATGCTTTCTGGTGGTGAATAACGTCCACACACTTTTTCATCACATTGCTTTTCGACACAGTTGTTACGAGTTATTGAGAGTGCCATGTTACTAGGTTGAGATGTCAATTGTGCCATTGGAACACGGGACGCTGAAAGTTTACAAGTTTTGTCCTGAGAATTTACTACCTGTGTCAATCCGTACCTGATTCTCAAACAGATGATTCACATGAAACACTGAAAACTTAGCTATGCTTTATATTTACGGAAGGACAGAGTTAAGGGAGTACAACTTAATTTTTAGTTAAACAAGTTTCTGTTTGTTACCTTTAGTGAAATTTTGTTACTTTAAACATCCACTTTTCCTTGCATTTAGGCGTTCATTTTATATAAGTCAATTAAGTGATTAGCTAACGCTCTTACCATACTTATTATCATGAGTTCTAGTTCATCTCTAAGCTGCTGCGGTAGTTAGTGGTCCATTTATCTTTAACTTAGTAAGGTGACTGTAACTTTTGGTGGACGAATGCTGTTTCTGAGTGGATGGAGCCTAAGAGGCGTTTTTTAAGTTTATGAATACAAAATAACAAAAACAGAGGCTGAAGTGTCTTTGATAGGTCAGTGATAGATGTTGTGATGCGGTAAAATTACACGACTGAGGTGATACCACTGATAGAAAAGGGTAATGCAAATCACAGACATTCATTTGTTCTATGAGTGCAAAGCAGCAGTCTGAAGTAATCAGAAAGCAGCACAGGACATAAATTGTTTTTATTTTTCTTCCTGTTCCTGCGCACAATGTATTTTTACTAGCTTCTGGGGCAAAAATTCAAATTACTTCCTTTCCAAACTACTATCCTTATAGCAAAATCTTGAAGGCATTATTAAACTTGTCCCCGCATTTCATCTGATTTGCATAGACAAACAGGTTGACAGTAGGTGGATAGGCTGCAAAACCTGTCAAAGTCAGTCAAAGAGATTTAACACCAGAATGATTTTAAAGCGGTGAATTTATGTGGTGGAAACTCATCATTTGCATTTTGAGATTAGGTCCAAGTGATATAAGCACAAATGGAACGTAAATCGTTCCAGTAAAATCAAGACCAAAGGTGAAAGCTGGATCCCTCAAAATGCATGTGTAACTAAAAGGAACTTCGTGTACGGCTTTATGTGCTAAGAATAAGCTCCAGACATCGCTGCAGCTATAATGTAAGAGAGTTTTAGGACTCTGGAAAATCATTCCTTGCCTTATGTATCAAAACTATGAGGCTATTCGGTAAGTGCACCCAAATCAGCAGTGTGAATAGCACATGGCAGCTTAGCGAATGCCTCAAATTGTGCAATTCTAGAGTTATTATTCTCATTCCTTTTTAAAAAGTCTTGAGACAGTGAAGTAAGCGAAAATTAACGGACATTGTAAAAGGTATCACGAAAGAAAGTAGAAGAGACATACAAATTTTAACGCCTCGAGACTTCCCATTTGGCAGTAGAAGAAATTAAGCGTGGATAAACGCTTGTATTCAGAGAGAAGGAATAAACTTGAGACTTTGGCATAGTAGAAGGGAGAGTCATACCTGCAAAAGCCGATAAAATTTGGTACTATACCACCACTCCTTTGTATGACGTCTGTGGCACTGCTCTCGGTGCGCCCTCCGCGCCAGTTATCTGCCCCCGCGAGGTTAAAGGGGCGTATTTGGACCAATTAGCAACTCTGACTGGATTTGCAGTTTAGTTTAATCGAAAAGCAGGAATCAGCAACGGCAACTTCTATTAACCGTCAGGCCTTTTTGAGTCCCACATGATGGAATGTTGGTCTAAAACAGATACGTAGAAGTGGAAAAGAAATCAAACACATTCCCATGTAGAGACAACTACAGTATGATGTTACCACTGGAGAAGAGAGAGAGAGAGATTGCGAAACCAAACATTTTCAAGTGATTTGAGCCTGTCTCGATTCAGCTATTGATAGCCTGATATTGAAGCATGGGAGTGGAACAGAGGCGGAACACAGATGCTCTTCTCAGTCCTTCGGATGTGAAGAAGTTAGAGCATCCTCCACTCGAAGTAGATTTTACTCCATTCACATGGCGGAGGTTTGTCGAAGATGGTGAAAACGAGGATAGAAGTGGTAATGACGTGGGGTTCTCCCTTCACTGCTGCCAGTGCGATGTCCCGACACTTGCCATTTGGTAGTAGCAGGCGTGGCTACGTGCTTGCATTCAAGGGAAGGCGAAGACGTGGGCTTTGGCATGGTCCGAGCGCCAATCCACTGAGCCATGAGCAAGATGAACGCCAAAGTGACAGCCTACAAAGTGTCGCGTCTACAATGGTAAACTTTAAAAAATGCAATGTTACAGCCAGTTATGATGGAATGATCAAATGAAAGAGCATCGGTTCCAACCCTTTAATGAGACAAGTTTAAATTTTTAAACGTCACGTTTTACAAGAGGTTACAAGTACCTGTCATCTGGTTAAAAGAGACAACGTTTTATACAATAGCTCCCTTTATTTCTGTCGCTGCCGAAACAACTCGAATAATACGACCAAACAAGAAGCATGCCTTAAAATGTAAATTCTTGTTTAAAAAATGCAGTTCAGGCTTAATACTCAGGAGTTGGTGCTGCAAACGCACTGGACCCCTTTAGAAAACGTTCACAAAATCTTACACATAATAAAAAATGTAACAGATCGATGCAATTCAAGCCCTGTAAACCAACGTCATTGTATTTGACTATCTCCTAGCTGGGGCTCTGGTTTTGTGATCCAAAGCATTCCCCTAATGTTCGACACACGTTCGCGATTTGTCTATATTGGTTATAGATATCGTAGAGACGTCTACCGTTGGGCCTCTTGCGAATCCGTGTGCGAAGTTCTGCTGAAGAGAATGCAGAAGGAGTGAGTAAATGAAGCGCTTAGCATACAAAGCAGCTATGGCCGTGACTGCGGCTACTAGAGTGGATAAAATAACGCCAATTGGAAGAGCTTCTGCGACCTTTAGCAGTGAACACTTTAATGAGTTAATGATTAAAATCGTCTGCTGCAACGCTGTTTGTCACTCGACCCCCCTATCATGGCGTATTCGATCAACTGTCGATGGGCACAAAGGAAGGGGGAAGTGTGAGAAATCGGATAAGTCAAATGCAGCTACAGTGAATCTAACAAAAATTCTTCCACCTTTTTGATTATACTTCCACTCGTCGTTGAAACAATTGCCATTTGCGATGGCAGAAGATTCGAAATCGGTTTTTCAAAGGCACCCGTGCTCAAGTGCGCAGAATAACTAGATCAAAGGAATCGAAGATATTTGATAAAGCTGGAGTAAAACTAAGTTAGACACCTCAAAAACAAGTGTGGAAGAGGTACTAGCTATTGGTTCGTTATATTGCCAAAAATGAACCTAACCCAAACTTATTATTCCATATCTTGACAATTCTGATAGCCTAATTCTTACCCTTTATGCGCACAATATGGATCCGCCTTGACGTACGTACTATAATGTCTCAGACTGTCATTATTTCAACTTCGAGGCCTACGGCTGTAACGACATAGTCTGCTGTTATACAATCACACCTTTTGCAACAACGTGGGAACCTACTCTAACAACCATGTAGCATACTGCGACAGCTTGAAGTCTGCTATCACTACTTTTAAGTCTCCTACAATGGTGCCTTTTTTGCAAACGTTCAGGATTTTAAGAGTGGCATGGATCCTCGCTTCGCGAAGTACGTAAATGAGAACCATCAAAACCCGCCTAGCTGTCCTATCAGCACATTAAAGTAGGTACTGGACAAACTGCCAGACAATGACAAGTGGTACCATTCATTCACAAGATCTGCAGATGTTTCGATAAAAATTTTAAGATTTAAATTTTTTTATAAGTTGAGGAATCTTTCTAAAATAAGTGCATTTCTATAGGAATTTTCGCACTTTCTTGAGCATTTGGCAAGCATAGAATCCTACAAGCCAAAAAAACTTAAACAGGACTTTTAATGCAACTGCGAAAGCAACAAGGCAAAAATAATGGCTTCTCCTTTTATGCGAAAAGAGAGTTCACCTAAGGCAAAAAGCTAAGCTATAGCTAGAGTCAATGCAGAGAAGAAGCGTTCCTTTTTTACTCTTTTCATAAATTTACTTTTTTCGGTGCTTTTAATTCTAATGCATGAATGCGATTAAGAGGTGGGTATTTAACTAGGACGTATGACAACTTTATCATGGGAAGTTTCCACACAAAGCTAGAATTATTTGTCGTTGTTTGAATGGGGAGCTTAGACCTTGTGGAGGCATCGTGCAAAACAGGCATTTCCAAAATTTTAGCCAACTAGGGTCACTAAACGCCCCATATTGGTGGTTTCCAGTTGACATCGGCATCACCATCATCATCTCGACAATCATCAGCAATTATCAATGCAGATTGAAGTCTTAGATGCAGACATCAAACCTAAATGATGGTTAATTTTAAAAATGTCTATTTTCGAAAGCACAACAACCTGTCTATGCACTACGGACTGACAGTAGGTTACATTTATCATGGGATTTTCGCCTCCATAAGTTTAAATGCGCATCAGAACCTAAGTTATTTAATGGAATTCAAAAAGTGTCTTGTAGTACTTGGCTGTTGTTTAGAGCTTAGCTTTAGTTAAGGAGCACATTCAAGGGACCATATTTGTACTTGCTTTCAGTCAAAAGGTCAAAGCTACATTAGAAGACATTCTCATATGCTTGCGTACTTAGCCAATGCATATTCTCTTGTGTCTTGATGGTGGAATTGGGTCAAAATCATCGCTAACACGTAGCTAACGTCCGCAGTTTCATTAAACGTGTTTGATGTTCAAATGTCCATTGTGCTACTTAAAAGTGTCTCACTAAGCAGAATCGTAACTAAATAATTAGTTTTAGATACTGATATTGAAGCCACATTTTCATAGGTTTGAAGAGGCTCCAAAAGCACCCTAACTTTGAGGGTCTGCGTACATTGCCTTTTGAGGATTATGCTTGGTGTTATGGATATCATTGGCCGAAGATTAAGGGCTAGCTCGATAGGCGTGCTTGATACGGACCGTATTACTGATAAGGACGAATTAAGAAAAATGAAGCCTATGACTAGTCGTGTAACAAATCTCGAGGACATTCGCCATGATGTGCGAGTACGGGTGGATAAAGTAGAACATGCTGCATTACAATCAATAATGAATGATAGTTTTGTTTGTAATTTTAATTCATCATATGAGGACAATGGCATCATACATTTGGCCTCGCTCAACTTTTGCCGTTTTAGGGTTTGAAAATGACTTTAAAGAATCAGTAATCCTTGTGCAACAAAACTATTCAAAATTCAGATAGTGGATGGGATAGTAAAGTGGTCAGGTGGTTGAAATCCAAAACGCAAATGCAGATACATGAGATGAGGTGAAATCATCCAACGTTTTCACCACCGTGCTCTGAAGAGCTGTTCTTTAAGGTCATAGCTATATTGAGCATCAGAGTGTTTGGTGATCACGCTCAAATCGAGTGAACTCAAATTTGCTACGTTGAACGATGATAGTTAGCGGGTGGACTTGAGCGGTTCTCGTGTTAAAAGGTTGTTTAAATTGTTTCCTACCCATAACCATATGCATACTGAGGAAGCTCGTAGAAGTCGCACATAACCAATGAAGGTCAACTTATTTACCTTTAAAGTGGAATACATTGGCAAAACACTTTTACAACCACCGAAAGATGGCTTATTTTTGCGCAAAGTTAAGTCACTCAAATGATTTTCCTGTTTGTTTGCTCAGCTTACGACAAATGAATGAGCAATGGAACTTGGCAGTGCGAGGCTTGTACACTTTAAAGCTCCTCACACCGAATCCTCGTGGAATAAAGGATGAATGTTCAGCTAGGCAGGTGGCACATTAAATAGGTGAATGTCAACTAAGGAGTTCGAAATACCAAGGGATTTACGGGACATAATACATCAGCCGTCATTTTTTGTTACTCTTAATTAATGTGACCTCAAACAGAAGTCCGGAGTAGGGTAGCTGTGGTGCACATGAAAACACCAACAACTACAAACGTTCTTCCCAAAAAGCGCTTCAGCAAAATATTACAAATTGTGATAACACGCGCGTTTCGTACAAATGCACCACTGGATTAAATGCGCATAAAATGGTAACTTCAAAAAAGCCACGAGTTAAATCATAGTCATCGTCAAAATAGAGGATTCTCAAATTCTCTAACCTACTTTGCGATGCTTAGTTTCTCAAGAATCAGTGGGTAGAAAAACCAAAATAGACCTTACTTAAATGCACAGAATTTGATCCAATCGGACTACAAAATGCAGGTAGGCTAATGGAAGCGCAATCTCCTTCTGCTAGAAATTGGATGGTCAGTAGGCATCTGGTCAGACGTTCTCATTCGCTTCCACACCTTTCTTAGTCCTCACAAGGTTGTCCCAAAACCGCCCTTCTTTTGCAGTCAAATCAACTGCGAAACCATTGTGACAAAAACGAGCTGACTGTTACATCAACAAATATGGGGTACTAGAATCACCTTAAATTTTATCGCAATGCACCTCACAAGAGTTCGCAAAGCATTAAAGAGACAAAATAATTCCTTTAGTTTTAAAAGCAGTAATAAAGCAGTCTTGAACCGATTGTCATTGCAAATATCCAGCCGGAGAGGCCTTTCGGGCATTCATGTAAGATCATTTACCTAAGAATTGCGTGATGAATGACAAGACAAATATCACTTCCTTTGCTTCTAAGCACAGAAAGGTGTAACAAAGTCTCTTCCCCCATACATTTTACGGTGGTGCCACACCTAAACATTAGGGTACCGCGACCTGCGGAAACCTAGATCGGGGATTAGTCATGCGTGAATTGATTAACAAACCAATTGTCTAGGTGAATGCGACAGATCCTTTTGCTTAAGCTTATAAAAGCTTACATATTAAGCAAATTATATCGCTACACTGCAATGCGTTTCGTATGTGCAATCGCTATTACATTTGGCTGTCCCATAGTTGGTCACTCCGATTATCGGCTACGACCACCATTCCCTTCATGTCAGTTACCCGTGTGATATGCCGATGGAACTGCCGGCTACAGATGTCGCGGCGGCTTTTACGATTTCACCTGTTATGGAGTGCTGTGTCATGGTGTCGGAAACTTTGTGTTTCTGGAGAAGGGAGTCCATGATATATGGGGTAATGGAGCTCTTGGTAGAAATGGTTGCTATGGTAATAACTGCGGTTGCTGGAATGGATGCAATAAAACCATGTGCAAGGGATTTACGATTTCCGACAGTGTCAAAACATTGAATGCATCAGTGGAGCATTTCACGGATATGATTGCGATGGTGACAGAAGGTGTCAAGTTGTTTGTCACGATGACGTTTGCCACCTGGTCGACTATTACGATATTTCTAATCAACCTTCGAAGAAAATAAAGGAAGGAGAAGAGTATAAAACAACAGCCTTTGGCGACCAGTCAAAAACAAGTGTGTGGGATATAATAGAATGCCTAATGGGCATCCATCAACTATTTGCACAACTAATCCTTCGTATTTGCGGATGTATAATGGGTCACCATCGGTCATTAGTGACGCAATTATCAGTAGTGGTGGTGGACGAAATTTTCTCGGTATGCCTAGCGCACCAAATATCAGTGGTGTAGCGATGGAATGGTAGGCTGGAAAATTGGATTTCAAGGTTTCAAAGTTTTTCGCCAAAGTAAGAGATTTCCAGAGGTTATTTATGCCGAAAGCAAGTGCTAAAAAGGTTGTGGAAGTTCTTGCCGAAGATGATCCCAAACGCGTGGAAATATTTATTTAGCCGTACTTGACTGTAATGAAGCATCGATCAGTCGTGATGGTGGAACGAACGAACTCGATTTGTTGAATGCACCAAAACCCACTGATGTATTAATAGATTTGAAGCCCGGTGGAATGATATACAAGGTGGCAAAGTTGAATGACAGGGTTTTGGGATCCTTTGAATCTGAAAGAAAAACACGAGACGGCTCATCTCGCTTAGACAGTGGAGTGGACAATGGAAACCAAGAATTCAATGAGTCACGTTTCCAAGACGCACACATTTGTATGATCCCGGGAATGTGAATGGCTCTAACAAACATATTCAACCACGACTCCAAACGCAAAGTTCTCACACTTCAATACACAATATGGATCCTAGTAGTCAAAAATCAGCACTGCTGAAAATGTTGCACCTGTACCAATTTGTACAGTCGACTGATCTTAAGTTTCTCCACGAGACCGCCACGGATCCACAGGCGTTACAATTAGTAAACAAGGGGATTCCGAAAATCACAGAAATCCCATCGAGATTGGGTGCCTTACTTTTTAAATCCACCACTGAATGCATGTAAAACATTGACAACATTTTATCTGCTGCCATTTCGTCTACCATTCAAGTAACAGTGTCCCATGTGTTCGTCCAGGAGTAGGTTACGAAAACCTCTACTTTTCCAACAACAGAAACCGGTACCAGAACAGTGAGTTTGCAGAACGTCATGTTAATCAACGCTACTGGATTTTAATTCATCAACTGTGTTAAGCATTCTTTTCAAATATGTCAGTGCTATAATCAAAATGGATTCGGGCTACGTGCAGCGAAATCAAACGCCTCGTGTTCCTGCATTCGATTCCTTTCCTTCTAACTTGCTCGCCATCACGTTGGAGAAGGTATTTGACAGAACGCTCAACCTTGGCGAGCACTTGAGAGGAATGGATTACAAGGTGTTTGAAAATGCCTCTTCTTGCAATATATGCACCTCTAAGGCCGACAACAGCCCCTCCTACAGAAACTACTTAACCTGTGAAAGTGGTGGCGGAAGAGGTAACAACAATATATGTACCTACAGTGCTCTCGAAAATGCCGCTTTTTGAGGTATGCAGATCCATGAAATGTTTTTGTTATGATGCTATCAGATTATTTAAAAAATTTTAATCAAACTACTACCGAAGGAAGCTGATAAGGGGAAATGCTGAATGACGAGAATTTTTTTTAACACTACGACCCCTCGATCGTTGCAATAAATGTTCAGTACATTGACAAATTTCGACTTCCTGTATTATAAATAAATCAAATTGCAGTTTCTTTGCATGGCAGATATTTTCATACATGTTGGGCTTTACTAAAGAATGAATTGAATTTAAGTTCGTATGATTTACTTAAATGCAGTTATCGTTATTTTGAAATTAGTGGAATGAGCATCCTAGGAACAAACGGTAGACCTCATGAAGCCCGCCTCCATGACTCCAGCCCTTTAGCTCTTAGCTATGGCACAAAGCAGTATTTTGACTGCTAATATCTTGTAAGTAAGTACTTATCATAACCAAAACTGATGGCCCAAATTGCCGAGTGAAGTAGTGGCGTCAAATTATGCATTTAATTCACAATAAAAGCGTGCCTTAGGCGTTTTAGCGTTGGGCATAAGTTTAGCGTTGAGAACTGACAATATTGGCGTACACAACTGCAATGCAAGGAAGACTTATTGTCGATCATGTATGGATGGACATGGACGTTGAGAATGCCCTGTTTATCAAGACAAGTCCGGCTTTGTCCCTGTTAAGAGTCGAATGCTGTAAACATGGCAGAATCACTCTCATAGGCTTCTAGTTTGATTAATTAGGCAGCAAAAGGAGAGTTATAGCATCTCGGTTAAGTATACCACGAGTGAACGCAAATGCACAAATGAAGGTTTTAATTTCATGGGCAGAATGATTCCGAAAGTGAGTGCGTTTGCTGAAACTAGGTGATTTCTGAGGTAAGGAGGCTGAATTGGAAGAATATCTGCATTGGTGAAATCTGAAGTGGAATTTGGGGTTTTACAACAAAGTAGAAGGGAGATGAACTATTTTTTAAACCGTCCATAGTAATCAAATATTTTTTTCTGTTTCGGATTCAATTTATCCAGAAGTGCATTGCTGTGCTCATTAACTATTCCCAGTTCAAAGACTGACATTGAATCAGCACCTCTAAAGCCAAACGCCTGCCGTCTCAATTTTAAATTAAAAAATTTTCGTTTCAATCGAATGGCTTGCCGAATGGAGATATTTATGAGTGTATGGTTCCTTAGCAAAATGAGGGCAGATCTTCAAAGAATAATCACCCTCACGTCATCTTTCCATCTCCTCCATTTGGCTCCTTTTGCCAAAAGATGCTTACAGCTGAATGACGGAACGTAAACACACGCATAGGCAATCTAGTGAGTGGAAAACTTGGTCCTTCCAAAGATCACGAAACTTAGCGCAAATTTTGCATAAAGAAGTCGATTAAAAGGTGAACGCAGGTGCGAAGTCTGTTTTTCGATTCGACTCGAATTTCGGAACAATCCATGTTGAAGAGCTCAAACCTGAAACGAATCTATTCTTACACATTATAGTTGTATGAAATACGGCTTGCTTTATCAAATATTATTAAATGAACTCCAGTGCCAGTTAAAAAGTAAGAATCGAGATGCGAAAGAGTGGCATAATTAAAAACACCTACAAAAAGAATAGAGTTGAAAAATTATGCAAGGGTTCCTTATGACACTTTTCTTTCAGTTTAGATGAATTCGTGCCTTCAAGTGTGTGTTACGATGGCAGATGGAATCTCAAGCAAGACAGAGATGATCCTTGCACAAATTACAACACAACACCAAAGCACAGATTGCTGTTGGCACATGAGACGACTAACAACGAGTAAAATGGAAGAAAATTAGTAAAACCTGACTAAAAAGACTTCCCGAGACTTTTCACCCAGAAGAAGAAGGTATTAAGCGGAGCTGAATGCATTTATTCTGGGGGAAGGAAAGAGATTAAGCCTGAGCTTGGCCCGAAGGCCAGCCCACGCGTATAAGGGTTAGACGAATCTTCAGGTGGTCACACAAACAGTAACAACAAATAGGCGTGACAAAAACTTTTAGCTAATACTCACTTTTGATTGTGAGCATTTAGAGGGAAGCACTTGTTTATAACAGATGAGCTTATTTTACATCATCCTTAATATGAGCTGATGGTAGAGGCAATGTACTCTTTTAAGCCTCTCCTCTTGTCAACAGGTTATAAGCATAGACGGGCTGCAGTAATCCGTCCAACCTCCTCTCTGATGCATTCATCTTGCCAGCCTTGTAAAACGCCTCAACATGCACTGCCAGCCCCAATGGCTGACAGGACATTAATCAAACGCTCCTCACTTAAGTATTAGTTAAAATAGTTGTTTGTATAACTAAAAAATTGTCGTATAATTATGTGCATCTGAATTTCAACTCTAC
>UYWX01020700.1:530-23964 GCA_900622495.1 Hydatigera taeniaeformis | reverse complement strand
GTGCAGTACGTTGTTTATGCACCGTCCGATGTCCGGCGCTTACTTTAAGATTCGTCTGGCTCTTGTGCGCATGAGATGATCTCTGGGTGATGTTTAGATCTTCTTTGTCGATCTTAAATTATATGCATCCAGCTTTACTTGATCCCTCTTCAATCTGGTGTGGTGTCTCGGTTGTCTGCCTCTACATGTACACTAATTGGTGCTGGCACGCGCATTTAAACGAATATAGTGTCGCATCATGACCCGAAACTCAGTGCTCCACTTTTACTCCCGATTGATGTACTTTTCAAAACACTGATATCAGCTTGACTTTGCATTGGTCGTATACACACTGTACGAAAATGCTTGCATTCAAGTTTAAAGGGAAATTAATCCCTAATCCTTTTTATTGTGACCACTTGATATTGGCGGGCATTCAGTAATCTTCTGACCCCTGTATTCTTGGAATGGCCTTTGAATCCCGCATGTATGCTGCCCATTGTGACAATTTCTTCTGCCTGGGAGGAGTTGGAGCGCCACACAAATACACCCACTCTACGACCAACGGCTTGTTCTGCCTTACAAGCATGGTATTCTACCCGCGATATGGATTTAACCAAAACATTGTGGCATCGTGCGCTTCACCACCAGTTAAGGGAACGCACTAAGTTCAGCTGACCCCATGTTTTTTATGGAAGGGAAGAAGGATTGTGTTTGAGCTTGGCTCCAATGCAAGCCGCCGCGTACAAGGGAAAGACGGATCTTAAATTGAATACCAGATATCCAACGGCCATATATCAAAGCATTACAATCGTAGTACCTTGTTTTTAAGGTTATTGTTGAGGCATCAAATGCCCTTAAATGAAGGTACCCCAATAATGCTTAATAGACTCGTAGATTTAGACAGACTACTTGCGGTGGCTTATATAGCGTCGCGAGACTTCCTATAGGGTGGAAGAAGGCAGTAAGTGAGGCTGGGTACATGTATTCCGAAGAGAACAGACCATATTGGTCCGAAGACCAACCCACACATACGAGGATCAGACCACTCTTGAAGTGACCGCTGAACATCAGGTAGTCACATAAACACAGCATTATAGCTTATACTGAAGGTGAAAATGTTTCCTACCTTCCTACATCTTGTGTCTCAATACTGCTAAATGTAGTAAGGTTGTCGAGAATCAAAACAACTAAGGAAAATTAGCAAACTAAAACCTGGTCCCTCCACGATTTTTAAGTCTTAGTTGGTTTCGTGAATATGAATATGAATATGAATATGTATGGGCTAAATGGCTGTCAGCAATTGGTCCGATAGGTAGGCATTGCTTAGCCTTTCGTTATTGTTATTGTTTTGTCATTGACGTTGGGTGTTGCTTTCTGTGCGTTTTTGGGGCTGTGAAACTCAGGTTACGGTAAGTTATATATTCTTTTATCCATTGAAAGTTGTGGTTTGTGGTGTTTTCTCGTTTGGGGCAATTTGGTTTTTGTGAAAGTTACCATTCTGATTGCATCCTTGCCTTTTGGAATGAAAATCTTTTATTGCAATCATTTGTTATGAGGTTGTAGTAGAACTTTAACAGACTTTGCTTTATATTGGCTTTATGTTCTTTCCTTTGGGTAGCTGTTGTTCGACCCTGTCACTATAAACGATGACCAAAAGGACGTTTGTTCCCCTCTTCACTGAAAGCGGTACAGGTAGAAGCTCGGCTGTGCTTCTGCCAGGTCGCCACCCATGCCAGTGTCTTGCCGTTCGTCATCGCCTCATAGGTAATTGCACTAACTGTGGTAGGATTGTCTGCGAACAGGAGGGCTCGGGTCCATGCTACTTTTGCGGTGAATTAGTGGTATCTCCAGAAGAACGACAGATCATTCAGACAGACACCGTTTCTGCAAGAAAATTTCGTGCCAAAATTATGTCAAACCCTTGGGCTCCTGGCACTCCCACACCACCCTACGTTGCTAGCAGACGCCCCCGGAAACGGTACGGTAAAATCCGAAGCCGTAATCCGGAAGACGGTGTTGTGGACGGATATTCGACAAATTCCCTTGAAAATTTAGATGAAAATGAAGTTACAGTGGAACTAGAATGCGACGATAATCTTCCTCCTGATATTGACGCCCAGTCACGATTAGAAGAAGGTATTTTGACCCATTATAGTACTTTCACGGTTATCGAACAGGTCTGATAAAAGCGGTAATACAGCGGGATCGGCTTTTACACTTTGATGCGACAGCGGTCAAGCGCACTCGAGTGATAGATGATGAGCTAGACTATTTTGTTAGTGAAGGCACTGGGGCGGGCGCTGTGTGGCTGGATCCAGACACACGGACTCGTATTGCTCGTCGGGTGGAGGAATTACGTGAGCAGCGACTCCTTCTTCGCTCACAATCTGCTTTCGGGCTCAGTATCGACTTCAACAGTATGACGATTACTGAGCAGGTATTTCTGAAAGAATAAATAAACGAGGCATAATTAGAACTGACACTGAAAGTTGCTAACATTAAACAAGAAGTAGACCGGCGTTTCATTGGCTAGTCCAACATTCGCGGTGGTCAATGCAGGACTGTGGGCTGGTAATTTTGCTTGCTGGGAGTTTTCATGCGTATACTGGGGGTTTGAATCACTCAAATATCACACTAGGATGTACGCTAGTTCGTCATCGTTCTACTACATGCTGTGATATGCCATACTTTAATGCAGCCGAAGTTTGCCTTAATCACATGTAGCCATCCATGAACTGGGAATTTAAGCTCTCGCTAGAGGTAAGTCCTGACCATGGTGTGTGTAGTGAAATGGCTACCTTTCATAGGACTGAAAAGTGGAAAAGCCACTTCTTTACATGTGTAGCGCCTTTTTGTGGTTCACGACACAGTTGCGTGCAATGCCACAATAAAGGACCATTACCGCTGCCAGCATGACCAAAAGCGAATTGTGATGAGGCGGGTTCTCAACGTACATCAAGTTGGCGTTTGAAGGGCAAAGGGGTGTTTTAGTTCGTGGTCTCTTCGGTCTTCATTGTCTCCATAGGATCTGCGTAAACAAATGTCGGGACCGACTGAAAATGATCTAGCAGAACTGACTCTGCAGAATCAGAAACAGGACAACAAATCAGCTTTGGGCATTTCGGATCCCCTCCTAAATGTGCCCACGCCGCAGGTCGTAAACGTTCTCTCTTACCTTTGACGCAACTGTCAATAGCATTTTATCATCTTGGTCACTATGTCTTTGTCATTCTAGTTTATGCCTCAGTCTCTTCAGATGAAAATTACCGAGAAGCCAGTACTGAGGAAGGGTATGCAACCTGGTGGACGACTGGAATCAACTAGAGTGCAGGACGCTGACCAACAGAGGTTGGCTGATCGTGGCCTCTGTCTCAGTTTGCATCAGCCCTGGGCCTCCTTGCTGGTTCGAGGTGTAAAAACGTGAGTATTGCTCCGATGATTGTTTCTCAATTCACTTATTTTATGTGCTTCTAAGGGTTTCTCTACCTAATCCTTCTTCATTTTGACATCTGTATTCAAACATGTGCACTGTTGTGCCTCAGAATTTACACACGAATGAGCACAGTGGCAAATTGATTTGCCGTCCAGGTGTAAAACGGCCGAACCCTTCAAACACTGGTGGTAATCATGCGTGCACATATGATTGGCGAACTGGTTACTATGTCCACTTACCCACAATGCTAGGTAGTTTTTTTGCATGCATGCGCGTGAAGACGAAACGTGAACTAATTAAAAGATAGTTCTTACTCACGTCTTGACTCGGGATTCTTCATCCACCTTTTACTTTAAACGCATATAGCTACTTGCGTATCTATATGCTGGTGCTATGCACGTACGCATGTAGATACACACGAAGTCGTGAAGCATTACTAGCATGAAAAACAAATTTGTATACCGAGTCGAAAGAAGAGAACGTTTAAATAACTGCATTTGTCGCACTACTCTCCACCAGCTTCCCTAGAATGCGGCTTATCGCACCTGTTTTCCAAGCTGAGGTAAAGATAGATTCGCTTGTATATCATGATGTGCTAGCTCATCTAAGGACGCTCATCATTTCATTCTCTCTCCCTTCCGCTGAAAACGACTTCAGTCACGAAGGTCGTTCGTGGTACTCGGCACATCGGGGACCTCTCTGGATCGCAGCTACCGCAAAGACTCCCGATGACGAGGAAGTCCACGCAGTGGAAGACTTCTATCTGGACCGAGGTGGATTAGTTTATTTGCATTCCTTCTCACCTTTACGGGCGCTTATTCTTTTGCTTTAAGGCTATCATTATGTTGATCACCACACTAACTGTCCTGGTTACTCTATCTTCAAACTCTTCAACTCTTTTAGATTTCTGCGTACCCATCTGTTTTAAGCATAGATTTTATTCAGTACCTTGTAAAGGGAAGTAGATGTCATTTTCAACCTTTTAGGTTCCAGAAAAACGGATTTTCCGACAACCTACCCCACCGGTGTTCTTTTAGGCTGTCTCAACGTAGACGATGTTCTACCACAGAAGGAATATCGCCTGAAGGTACCTCAGGGCTTGCTTTTAAGAAATTGAATTGTAGCACTTTTCAAGGCGTTTCGAGGTCTGGATGAGATTTAGGGTTCTGGAACTCATATATGACCTTGCTGCATAAACATGCTTAATCACGCGTAAATTATTTGAGAAACTGTTCTATACCTAGTGGGAGTCAACACTGTGATTTGTGTTCACCGTGCAAAAATGGAGCGATCTGTATCGCGCATCAATTTTTATGCACCATTTTGATGTTTCGATGAATGACGGCCGCGTCGCGGATTGGGAGCCGTCGTGCTTACACTTGCCTCGCCGTATGCACACGTGGCTGTCGTCGATGGGTTCAACTGTTTTGCCTCTGAGCTTCACTTCGTTGTGGTGTTTCACTTTGCATCATAGTGGAAGTTGTCTGCAGTCGCGAGTGCATACCTGCGAGTTCGGGTTTTAGGCTTTCGTGGCAGCGAAAATATTGCATTTCACGGGGTGTCGCCTGCGTGTAGAAGTATGATTACTTGTCATGAGTGAGAAGTATATGTGAGATCGACGCTCGGTATCAGCTATGTTTATTGGTTCCATTCCACAATCCCCTCACAGAATTCTATGCTGAGTGTAGAATCTCTAAACTGGTGTTTGCTAATGTGGTCGTAATCCAATCTACAGGACACGCGCTTGAGGTACAAGTTGAAGGTTGAGGAAAGACCATGGTGAAGAGTGCTGGGTAGTACTTTAAGTATCCTCCGCTCTCCTTCCTGTATTGAGTGCGTCACATTGTCTGCTGTTTGATGGCAACATTTGAGCACCACTTAATCTTGCTAGTTTGATTTTCGTTCTTCTGTAATTGTGATGCCATTTCAAAAGTTTCATCGTATCACAACGCAACCCACGTTTAGTTCCCCGATGGCGAATCCGAGTCTCCCTACGTCTTTATCTGCTCGGATCCTCGTGAACTGCTCATCAAGTTGCCAATGAAAGGACGCCAAAAAATATGTATGTCCTGATGGTCTCATTTTTGAATATTACAGCATCTGCAACTTTCGTCACGCAGGTTGTTAACAATTTGTAATGTACTGATAAGGTCAGTAAACTCGACATAACTGCTGTTTCGAGAAGTGAACAAGTCTTGAGACATCGCCCGTCAAATGTAACACAATTACGAAATCGCTTGCATTTTGCAGATCTTGCATATACCAGTGAATGCAATTCACAATTTGAATGTGCTCTCCTACTCTTGTTAGACCGTCTCGAGGCCCACATTCACGTGGCGGCCAAGGAAAATCTCACTTGACTGCATCACAATCCGACACGGCTGATCAGGCTTGGTTTTCAATCTGTGGATAATGTTTGCCTCTGAACTATCTCAAAGACCCTCTTCACAAGGGTCTTGCAACTGCATTGCGAGCAAGAACATCTCCATTTCCGTATTGTACCTTGCAAATTTCGATGAGTTAACAGCTTCATCCATGCCTCTTGTGTCAAATGTTGATGAAAATGACTTGAGTTCAAGCTGCATGCTACAGCCACGCAATTCGTTGTACAGAGCACCACATGGGACCAATTCGTCAAATGTGAAGCCACTGAAAACGATGTGAGGTAGTTTTATGAAAGCGATTGTCTACACCTACCTATTCTCAAGAAATTACATCCTCTTCGTTTTGGCATATTTGTGTATTTAGTCATTTTATGCTTAGTGGGACATTCGCGTACAGCAGCTTCGATGAGGATCTTTTAGTTGTTATTTTAGAACGCAAGATTAGGCCACATGCAGAAACCGATGTGACTTGGTAAATCCCTCCTTGTTGAGACGGAGATTATGCACTTGCCTACAACAAGGTCCCCTAACATGGCGTCTAGTATTACAAAGAGTGCCCTTTCCTTGCCTCAGGCTGCTTTCACGTGAACACCATTATGAGTGTCCACCATGAAGCAGCATGGCAACAACAAACAAGAATGTCACCCTCTGCTTTACTCACATTGCCGACCAATCCTTCAGTAGGAGCATTCAAAAACAAAAAAATCTTGACTAGCACAACTCTGCTTATCAATAGTTGATGGTCACGAACTTGGCCTCTTAGGTCGTTATTGCAAGATAACTCATAATAGAACATTGCCATACACACATGTGCAGAGGCATTCTTCAACTAGCGCAAATGATGCTTTGGATGTGCATGTGTGAAGATTTAAATGTGTTTATCAGCAGCAAAAATTTCATGGATTGGTACCGATTAGAGGATGTAAGTCCGATTTAGGAGGTACTCAGGCTCTAGATTGGGAGAAATATTGTGTGTTTCAAGTCCATATTTAAAACCGTTCGGCACAATGCTCACAAATAAATTCCCACATTTGAGAAAAAAGATCTTGATCAATAAAAGAAATCTGCAAATCTATCATAAATGGCTATCAGCACAGGTCCAAAGGGCGACGACTTGCCATTTCCAAGTCCCCAGTGCGAATGTATTACCAGCTGAGGAGGTTTACAAAGTAACAGCGAGTTTTCAGCCCATCCAGGACATTCGAGAACATCCATCAGCTCCCCAGTTTGCAACTGCCAAACGCCAATGGCACCGTACTTCTCCATCGCCGTCGCTACAAACGAATGCGAAGGGCAGTCCACCACTGGGTTTGGAGGTATGCCACTCTTCACAACCTCCTTTGACTCTTTATAAGTCACGGCCGCGCGTCTCGGCTGTCGATCATCCCATAGCTCCACTGAGCCATCGACTCGTCCTACGATTATACCAGAGCGTTTGTTATCTGCTGAGAGGAGGCACTGCAGATGGGTAATGCGGGAGGCGCTCACATCGCCAAAACTAATAAGCTCTCGCTCTCTTCTTGCTGATGTGAAACTAAGAAGGCTAAAAGCTTTGCCAACAGAGACATATGCGTCTAATCTCCTCGTAGTTCCTGCGCAGCAAGCATTACCCATGGCAGTGAAGGAGGCGTGCGGTAAGTATTTGGAGAGAGATACGTGGGGCATCTTTCGCAATTCTGACAGCGTTAACAAAGGGACAAGCCGCGGTCCAAGAGAAGATATGGTCCGTCGGTTATAAAACATTATAACCGAATCTTCTCCACGTTCTAAAAGCGATTCTACCGATGAGGCGTAGGATCTAAGAGCTCTTCTAGGAAAAACAGAGTCCGAATATTTCCTTGGAAGATCAACTGTCTGTAGCAATTGGTAGTCCCCTATATTACCTAGAAAATACGAACAAATTTCATCTACTGATAGCCTTAGAAAATGAGGTGGAGTTGGCTTGATGAGGTTCTTTGTTAGCGATAGGTTCGGTACATACAAATAAAAAAAGATAAATTCAAGTTTACTCAAAACCCACCATCATATCTGACAGAGACCAATCTTCTAGGGGACAAGCAGATGATATTGTTTGTTGAAGGGTCCAACATGGCATCCATGCAGCTATGGAAATAGCGGTCTTGACTTCGATGAATTGTGTCGATGATTTTAAATCCTGAATGATTTGAGCGACTCTCACCTCGAGTCCATTGTACTTCATATCGACGCAATTCACAAAGTAGCATTCTGCTAGAAATTATGTGAAGTATACGAGCAGAATCACTTTCGACAACAGCTGGGCGAATAATAGGATAGCTGAAGCTTAAATGCTGCTTATGCTGCAACACTTTCATGTGCAGTTTCTTAAAAAGGTCTAAAAAAATTATGGTAGTGGCGTAGCAATAATAGAGAACCAAGGTACATCAAGCGCTATTATATGCAATGAGATCTTACCGGACTTGATTGGGTGTTTCGAAATCGCGATGTTTCGCAGCTCCTGAACAATATTCTGCGAACGTTGCTTATTAAGCTTTGCCTTTAATTTGTTCAAGGCACACTCCCGGAGATGCACGTTATTCATCTCATTAGGAACATTTTCAAGAAGGCGTGCATCCCAGTAATTCGGTGTTTTGTAATAATTATCCTGCTTCGGATCGTAATAATAGCCAGGGAAACCTGAATCAACAACATCGACCAACAACCACCGCAGGCGTACCTTTCATGCTGCACCGCTAATTAGGATCCGCTGCTAACTACTCAAGGTCAGACGATAAAGAAATCAGTGTATGAAGGTATACTGAAGTCTGCAGTGCAATTTTAAGATATCAATACTACTGTAAAAAATTAATCATTTGCAATAATTGCCAAGCGTTAAATAAAAAACCGTATGTCATCTACAATTATAATGCGCCTTGTAAAAGTGTCATGATTGACTATTCATGAATTTACTGACTTGATGAATGCGAATAAATCCACGAGGTCTATGTAGCTCCCGTACAAAATCTTGGAAAGTCATATGTTCAACATAGCATAGTGCGCACTAAAGCCATCAACGGTAGGCCCATCTGATCACAAGGATGAGTGATTCAGGTAATTGGTGCTTGATCGAGAGTGATCCAGGAGTCTTTAATGAACTTATGTATGGGTTTGGTACGTACTGCTATATATCCGCGTGTATTTTCTGAAGGCGTTGATGGCCTTGATTGCATCGAAGTTTACGACACTCGCAATACGGATGCATTTAGTGACGCTCTTGGTCTAATTTTTTTATTCAAATGGGACGGGAACGGGTGGGACGCCTCGAAATCGCTAGACTATGCAGAGTCAGGTTCGATTTTCTTTGCGAAACAGGTTATTACAAATGCCTGTGCTACTCAGGCTCTTATCAATGTCCTTTTCAATTTGCCTCCCAATTCGCTGAAGCTCGGTGATACCTTAACCGATTTCAAGTCATTCGTTTCCGACTTCGATAGTCAGGTCTGCAATTTCAATCCTAATTTGTCGTATAGATGAAAGGTACTGCTCTGGCAAATTGTGATAAATTACGTTTGGCGCACAATAGTTTTGCCCGGTAGGTATTGGAACGATTCAGCTTCATTTCTTTGCTTTAAATAGGCCACAAGTTTTTGAAATTACCTTGAATAAGCCGTGCAAACCCGAAGACATCTATCACTACGTTGGATTTGTCCCCATTAGCGGTGCAGTTTATGAGTTAGATGGATTGGAACCACATCCCATTCGCGTTGCCTCCATCCCTGAAGGCACATCGTGGCTTGATGTAATCTTGCCAATCATCACCAAAAAGATGAGTGAATGTGTAGACGGTAGATTTAATCTAATGGCCCTTGTACCCAGTCGCCTGCAGATGTACGAAACTCGAGCAGCCGAATACCTAACCAACCCACCGGTGAGACCACGAACCCCTATATGGCTTATCTTGATGAGGCCTACACGCTAGCCTACGTATACTTATTTTTTTGTCCCGAAGGAGGATAAAAATCTGATCGACCAAAACGAGTACTGCATCTTTGCAGAAAGGGCAAGAATAGCTGAACAACGAAGTGAGAACAATCGTCGACGTCACAACTACCTCCCTTTCATCATGGAATTGCTCAAAGTTCTCGCTGAGAAGAACCTCCTCACAGACGTTGTACACCGTGCCAGAGAAAAATCTCAAAGTGTTCAGACCTCCACTAAGGCCTGACTTGGTCAACTTTCGGCCTTCCTTGTGCCCCTGCATATCTCAACGTTTTTCCTCATTAGTCATAAAATACATGGGCACAAAGAAAAGATGAGGTATTCCTTTATTAATTTAACAGGACTGATGGTGTGGGTCGTGTGTTCGTGGAAATATGCGATCGGTGAAAGCTCTCATAAACAGAGCGATGGGCGCGGTGATAGCAGTGAGAACGATTCCCAGCGCCAGCGCAAGTTTGTCCTCTGAGGACGAAGCGGAGCGAAAGAGGCGGACGAAGCGTTGATTCTGAAATGGCACACTGCGCACCCAGCCAGGAGCTGCAACCGCATCGTCTTCGAGGAAGAAGAAGGATGTAACAGTCTCTATGAGGCTTTGGTAACACCACGTCGAGCCGTTATAATCTATCGAATACATTTAAACCAAACATGTGTATGGAGAAATTAGATGGAGAAGGATGCCTACGATGTGCTTTTCTGATACTACTTACAGCCGTACATGTAGGTGAAAGCGCCAAAATCTTTACTAGGGGGACACTTCTTTAAACGATGACCGGTGAGGCCCATGAGGAGATGTGATACCACGTGAGAGACACGCCAACTGTGACCGTCCACTGGCTCATATGTCTGCATTGGGATAGGTCCCTTGAGACTTAGAAGGAAATTCACCACCTCGGGATCCAAATGCTGCGAATGATAAACAGCGATTGCGAGAGAAAATAGTTCGCTCGTTTCCTATTCTAATTAGCAGCCTCCAATACGCTTCCTAACAGCACCATATAGCACAATTTCGTTTCATGAGTTCATACATGAGACAAATGATTTGAAGTGGTGAAGAAGGTAACTAGTTTTAATCTCGGTGGCAAAGGATTTTCGTCCAAGACTCTAGTAACTAGAAATTGGGTAAGACATCGAAGATTGCCGATGACAAATCAGACAAATTCTTGCTGAAACTGACAGTGCTGATAAGATGATAGTGACTCAATCTTGATAATCATCAAGGCATCCACGTATATCCCTCAGCGGGTCAAGAAACCCAGCAGCACGTAATCATGCTACAATCAGACTGAATTGCTCCAAAACAGATGCAAATCTGTAGGGATTGAGGAATGCGAATCTAATGCTCAGTTCTTTTGTCGGCAGTAAGAGTAAACTTATTCCTGTTAGTAAAAGGTATTAAAAAAACGACCAAACATCAAAAGGCGGTTCAAAAAGTTGCACTTTTTTTACCTCCCAGCAAAAAAGTTGCAACATAGCAGGCAATGAGGAACATCAATCAGAGCATAATTTACCATTCGCAAAAGGTTGCAGCCAGGATCCTTGAGGAAACAGTTCATCAATTCAGCCGGTTTCACACCACTTATCGGTTCTGGAATGGGTAACGAATCTTCGGTGATCTCCTTGATAAGAAAGATTTTATTGTAAAATAAAATTAGAACTAAAAGGACGTGGGATAACTTGCAAATCCGAAAAAATTATATTCCAGTCTCAGAAGTAAATGAAGTGGTGACATCTAAAATGAATTAGCACGACTATCTTCATCAATGTGTAAGGTTTCCTCATTGTAAAACCAACTTCACCACTTACTCGGTGCAGCATATCGGCAAGCAGATTGGCTAATCGAAGGAGGTGCTCATTAGCTAAAGGGCTAGGTGGCCAGCGAGTATCGAGAAATGAGTCTACAAAAGTGTCCGCGAAGGGCGGAAGAGCCGGACGATCAGAAATGATGATGTGGCTGAGTGGGCGACCGTTTTGCATGAAATATTTAAGGAGTGGCTGTGTCGACGAGCTTGGAGGCAATAGTGTAGGAGAAACGATGCTGCCATTTAAAAAAAGGACTTCGTTGCCTTGACCGCCTGCTGAAGCATTCAGAGCACGCCAAATGGAGGATGTAATGTTGTCCGTCTGGAGCATCGATAAAATTCAATGACTTTGATAACTACTCTATGTTGCCCCTCCCCCCACTCGAGTGTATTAATAATCTGGTCAGAGAGCGAAAATCTACATTTAAATATTCTATTGCAATTGGAGAAAGGCCTGACGTACTAATTTACCAGTGAAGTAACTACAATGCATTAACTCCACCAGGTACTGAGTCTACAAAAGAGGACCACCTAGCTTTAATAAATAAATAAATAAATGAACAAGGACGTCAGCCGCCTAAATTTAACAAGGATGAGCTCCGATAAGTCAAAATCAATTCTACAGTGATCGTAATCAGATAGGCCAAGACACAAACAAACTCAAAGAATACGTTATTCCCTTTTTATGTTGCTTTAAGACAGACGCACCAAAATACTCAATGGCCAGAAATTCTAAGCCGCGATAATAGACTGTCATTCGAGAAGAAAGTAGCAAGACCCAAACCACCTCCAGCTATAGTGGCAGAATGCTGAAGTGGAGAGCAAGGGTGAAGCCCAACAGCAAAATGATATTGTTTGCTCAAATGCGAGCGATCTAACTGTGAGAGATCCTCGATTCTTCCCTATCGTAAAACAACACCAAGGCATCGCCTTTAGCTACTCGTGCCTTTTCAACATTCTCATTGTCCATCTCAAAACCTACTTTAAAGTGTCATTTCGCACAACGACCTTGGAGTGAGGCAAAATACTAAAACATCACTGACTTAAAAGGGTTTGAAAAATGCAGGTATCTAAATTGACAAGATAAGACGGTCAAGTCTTTGTAAAAGACTAAGTCCGCAAATCAACTACTGGAGAAAATTTATTAAACACGATCTTAAAAAACTCTATTCCTCAAATAATATGGATCTAACTGTTTAAAAGATACAATGATTTGCGGAGATACATTTCAGTATTCTGCTAATAAGCAGCCAAAATACCAGAGAGCATTTCCTACGCTTTTCAAAGTAATCGTTTCGAATGCAAATTTTAAAGGCATAAGAATACAGAACCACTTTTGCAAAAAGTGATGTTGCCATCAAACAAACTCCCGTATGACATGGGATTAAGATCCTATGCTCAATGGAGAATTCAGGGATTCAAAGGAAGAAATTATCTAATAAAAACATTCCAGAGAGAGGTCCATGACAAACTCACCTCACACATGGCTATATCAACACTTAATGTTAAAGCAAAAAACACCTACCTGTCGACTAATATCAGGATCAGAGAGAAGATAATAAATAGGAAGCTTCCTTTCATCCTCTTGGGGCAGACCAATATTCGCTAACTCAATGACAGACTCCACGGATTCTGCATTTAGAGGAAGACCTGATGCCTGCGCAATACGTTCGTGTGTGAGATCAAAAAGAAATCGCTGCGAGCCCATAAAACTCAAGGCCTCATTGTCCAAGAAGAGGAAAAACAGGTTCTTTCTCATCCTGCCGGCCTACGAGACAAATAATATCAAAGCGAGTTGAAGGTTTTCTTACCCTGATGTCTGGCTGATTTAGCAAATGAGCAGCTGCCGAAACCATCACACTGACAGCGGGCAAGACAGCCAGCGCGGAGGTCGCTCTGCGGTCAAACATGCTAAGAGCGTCTATGCGAGAAACCACCAGGAGAGTGGGATCTGGAGTTGTAGCGTTGGGATTGGTTGCCGTTAAGGCTCTGGCGCGAAGCATCAAATTCACTCCACCTATTTGACTACAGAATGAGGCTAACTAGCAGAGTTTTTAGCATACAAACTTCTGGTTTGTTACCTCAAAGTGGTGACTTAAAAGAACCTCACGTGAGTAACACGTTTGAGAAGACTTCACAGCAGACATGAAGTTCCTAATTTCCATATAACACCGTGTGTCATCACTAGGATTCACATTATATGAATTATAACAATCGGTAATGTTATTCCATGTCTCCGTATCGCTCCCTTCTGCAAGAACGACAGGAAAAGGCCAAGAAATTGTGGCATACTCAGAAGCTGGAGGATTCCACTTCGGATCTCCATCACACAAGTGCCGCGATTCATTATAAAATGTTAAATCGCCATTTGGGCAAAAAGTATTCTCGGAAAAACCCGAAGGGTACTCAAAAGTGGAGTTGGGAAAACTAGGTGAAAAAACGAACAAGCCGGCCACGTTTTCGGAACGGCGCAGGAATAAAATAACGTCTGGAGTGATAAATAAGTGCAGCGGAATGACAATCATAAGGTTCAGAAGACTAAAGTTGACGTGTTCTTGCAAATGAGTAAAGTTATCTGAAATCAGTACTTCACCAACACTGCTGGGATATTTTGAAGAACATCCAACAAAAGAATCCACACTCAGTTTTCTAGAGCAGTGAGAAATGCTTCTGTCCGGAATTTCATAAAAAAGTTCAAAGCTCATTGTAAGAGGAAGGACGCAGAATGCAAGTGGTAGAGGCAATCTTAACATATTCTACGATGATAATAACAGCAGTGCCTCACAGACAAATTCCATACAATTGCAGTGCTGATAGCCTCATGAAAATTTCCTTCTAATGCGTATTAACACCAAAGTAAGGGTGGAGTTTTAAAAGCAGAGAAGATTTCAGGATTAATATTGGTCACGTAAAACTTCTCACAAATAATAGCATTGCAGAGAAGGAACACTCAATTTTCAATGCTTGGTAGGGTCGGGCATTTCCGATGTACAAAACACGCTAGACATTTCTGCCGTGTGCATGCATGCAAATAACTGCTCGTTGCATTGAGATAAAATTAGAGACCCTTTAGACTCACTGAATCGACTTTCTAAAGTTACTTATAGTAGTAGAATTGGAGGATTTATTTTGTCAATCTCAGCTGTGCTAAGACCTAGGACGACAATGCAACATTTTAATATGAATTCTCTGTTTAATCTTAGATGACTGTAAACATTATTTTGAGCCCATTTTCGCCATCAAATGCGCATATTTTGCATTCTTTGATATTGTTTGTTGCAGAACTATGCTCTAATTTTTTGTGTCCCATTTTTACCTAACTTAAAGTTCTAGAAATGTGCTGAACTCTAGCTTTAAATCAGATGTATATGGTGGACAAAATATACATATTTCGTCATAAATTTCGTCATCTGCTTACATCTGCCTGCCATTTTAATGTCTGCGCACTAACTAGGCTTGGCGTATTTTAGCGGGAGGTTTTATAGTTTGCTTGATCACAGGGCATCGGCTTTAATTTGTAAATATATGCATCCTATGGGTTTGACTTTACCGTTTTTCTCTCGTTTGATGTCTTCTTGTAATGTAATTAATGTCTTAAACTAGCAGGTTGTGAGTCGGTATGTGATGTCGGAATCACAAGTCGGCGGCAAGTACGCACAATTCTTCCACGTCACTTTAATGCTCCTTTAAGAACTATAAGAAGTCAGCACTCTTATACGGTGTTGTCAATTATACTACTCTTAATCCAATGCGTCCTAAACATTCGTCACCTCACTCACAAATGTGCTCTCACTACGTTCATCGTCGTTCTACTAGTTACGGCGCATGTATGCGGACTACCTGCTCTAGCAGCGAAGGTAAATCCTACACTTTCGATTACTGATTTTTTTAGCTTTCAGCTGACTTCTCCTCTGTTTTGGTTCATGGAAATTTGATGCTTCTTCTATTAGCGTCTTTGACCCATAGAGACGAGTGGCATCTCTACTACTGCCTTGCATTATTTATACGCTATGGTGTAGCAGCAGAAAAGCACTTTCGGGAATTTGATTTCCTCCTTTATCTGTTTGTTCTCACTTTCGCGTCTGGCGTTATTAGCTTGGCCTTATATCGACTCGCTTTCCTAATTAGTGGATATGAGAAATATAATAACGCCCAAGTTCTTGGGTTTTCGGGTAGGATTGTGGTTTATTTATCTTATTGCCATTTTATATGTGTATTATGTCAAAATTATCAAAATGTTTAGCTTTGAAATGCAAGGGTATATGTTTTTACAATTCTGATTATACATAGAATTTTATCATTCACAGATCAAGCAACAGTAGGTATAAAACATAAGTACTGCTCCCCCCTTTTTTAAGGGATGTTCATTTAATAATATTCTAGGTACTCATAGAGATCAGCATAAAATAATTTGCCAATGTGGGCCAACTACTCAATTTATTACAACGAAATTTAACTTAATTTTAATTTAGTTTGGCAAGCAATTCATACTAAGATGATCCCGAAATACGAGCGCTAAGAACTCCCAATGAAGTGTTTTGACTCTCACCTAAGACGCTTGTTTAGAGTCTCCCATTGAAGGCTAAAAGGCAACAGCATAAGATAAGTAGTCGAAAATTGCGTGTGTGAAGTAGTGGTTATCAGTGGACGACAGAGGTAATGGATGCAATTACTATGAGTTACATCTTTAATTTTCAACGCAAATGACAATGAACCAATGTAAGGACTTGCGTTCATGAAATGATTAGTATCAATGGTGTGTGTGAAGGAAGCGGGCTTGAACTCCCTGCCTGTTGATCTCTCTACACGCTGAGTAGTTTTCCAGTTACTCCACGGTATAACGCGGAATGCAAGTGTCTAATTGACGCTGTCGAGCAACACTTTCACAGACGGCATCGACAAGTGTGGTTATTAACAGATGAGCAAATTTTAAAGACGAAGTAACATTGAGGCAGCAGACATAACTGCATATGTGTCTATAACTCCGTCCTAATATTACGCCTTCTCATTGCATCATAGTAGTTCATTCTTTTGGTGTGCTTGTACCAGAATCTCAAACATATCAGATATTGGCCCGATGTGAACCTTGCTGTGTGGTCTAAGAGAGGGCTGATATATTTTATGGTTATGGCATATGGCGCAATTTTAACCGTTGGCATAGACTGACAAAAATAGATTTGTGCAGAGACAGCGACAACACTGGGTGTACTATACTGCCTCAATGCGCATGGAATATTCAAGGAGTTCTGCTTACCTTGGGGTCATCGTTTGAAAGTCACCAACCGCTTCCAACGATGGCTCTCCTTCTTTCTGTCCGATATTCGACGCCTTCTCCAATTTCCTATGGGTTAGTACTTCTAACGCGAGTCTTCGCTACTACTGTACCCGACAATCACTATGCTAAACCTCCTACAGAAATCGTACGAGATTCCCCCTTACACACACCTATAGTCTCTACATCTTGCTCTGCTCTGCACTTAGGTTTAAGTTTACTACGGATGCTATTCGAAAACCTCAATTGATATGATGTTTGTGAGGCGTTGTTATAGTGCGCAGCACTAAGAAATTATCATTTGACTTCCGTCACACGTCATGTCTCAAAGCTAACTGCAGTTGCATTTACCGTCGCTTTTTCCATGCTACGGCGATAGTACAGAGCAACTTCGGTGAAAGCAATGCACCCCCACAACCACTGTTTACTTGCCTTGTAAATTACTTTATTGAGAGTTGTTACGCAGTGGTTAGTTCTTGTTTTTCTTCCAAATAGCATGACCGAATGCTTTGCTAGACGATTTGCAAAGGCTAAGGCGTGCTCTAAGCGCATCGGTCAGTTGGAATCGCAACATTGCAAACTGGATAATTCTGCGCTACTATATCGATTGCCTTCTATTTCTTTTAGGATTCCTCAATCCCATCCTTGCTGGTTTGATGTGCTGGTTCCTATTCGAACCTCTGAGATGGTCTCGACGTCGGTTGCCCCTCGCAGCCTAAATTCGCCTTACCTGCTGCTGTCAGCCCTGCCTTTTCCTCATTCTCTCGCTTTGCTCTATCTCCCTTCCTTCCTCTTTCTCGACCATACCAACAGTCGGAACATTTTACAGATCGTGTCCACCTAGTGTGCCCACTGATCGTGTCAGTGGCAGCAATTGTCTCAATTCTATCGTTACACATGCGCACATATAGCTGTAAATTCACGTGAAAAGATAAATCTGTCGAATTGGTGACCATCTCGTTTATATATTTCTGTTTCGCTAACTTCGGTACTCATTAGCTCAGTTATTGGACCAGAAAAATAATGTATATCTGTAATGCTAATGGCGGTGCTGCTGGGACTGACAGTGGTGGTGATTACTAACTGGCGGTCAATAGTGTGTTTGCATTGCTCATCACCGATTAGTCGCAAGGCACAAAGGTGGAGTTGTTACGTTGGCTACAAAATGGCTCCATCCTGGGGGCGAACTGAGGCGCAGCGACAATAGGGACAACGCCGGCTCGTCGTAGTAGCATTGGTATTAAAACCTATGGAATGCACACCAACGCTCAAAGTGGTTTAGGAACAAGGAATAAAAGGGTTCAAGAACAAGGCATTTGTAAGGTAGAACAAAAATTTGAAAACAGCCATATCATTCAAAATATCAGCCACACCTACTTGAAAGTAACATGCCATTTCAATGTGTACGAAGTTTACAATGAGCAATTCAAGAAAGATTTATGTGCAAGGCTTGGGAAGGAGGTAGTCTCAAGGGCAATTTAGGCAGGTAAGAAGAGACTCAATTTTTCCAACCACGTGCCGACCAGGCAGACGCGCCAAATCGACCTTGCGGAAGGCAAATTGACCGCAGCCAAAAC
Source organism: Hydatigera taeniaeformis (assembly GCA_900622495.1). Taxonomy (NCBI): domain Eukaryota; kingdom Metazoa; phylum Platyhelminthes; class Cestoda; order Cyclophyllidea; family Taeniidae; genus Hydatigera; species Hydatigera taeniaeformis. The sequence continues at coordinate 5,560 of UYWX01020700.1, read as the reverse complement.
TATCGTTGCGCCCATCAGACGAAGTGGTAAGAGTGGACCGCAACATATCTCCATCACTTACCAGATTCGTCAGATTGCTTTGCGTAGCCTTCGCGGCCAAGAATTCTAGGCCTTCAGGGTAGCTGGAACCGCCTCGAATACAGACAATTCTATAAAATGCCGGACACCAAAACCATGCATAATCGTCATCCAACCCTTACTATACATAGGACAAAAACTCTAAGCTTTGTTCTCTTCCGCGTTTGAACCGCAGAAAGTTTATAACAAGCGACATGGTATCGCCGTCCTCCTACGCCATCGTGATTTCTAACATGAAAATGGCTGCGGATCAGCGCCCAAAATGAAAATAAAAACCTCGGACTACGATTATTTCATAGAAAAAAAAATTATACACCAATTTCCCTACCACTCCTAATTTAAGTCTACCATCGGATACATAACTAGAGTCGGTTGTCAAATAAGGGGCAATGCAACCCGTTTGACAGCTCTTATAGGGTTAGTCTTGCGAGTCCTTCAACTAACCTCGCTTTCCTGATGCTGATTGCTCTGCATTAGGATAAGTATGGTTGACGGCTAATAGCTTACCGACTACCAGAGCGACAAGCTAGAAGCAAGGCGCTCGAGGGATTATCCACGGATGGAGCAGAGGAGCAACCCAGTTGAATCCAGCCAAGAAATTTTGAAGCAATTCCTTGTATAGTAAGCATTTGATTTCTTAATTCCTACAAAGCAAGGCATGGGAACGGATATCTTCTGTCTACCTATCTGCCACCTGCCTACAACGCCATGGCATGGAAGTGGAGTAGGGGTAAGGAAGGGAGTGACTCCATTTTTTGCCTATGAAAAGAAATAAGGTGAGTAGCAGGCTGCAACATACGTCAGATTTCATCGGACGTTACATGTTGCGTCGCCTAGACAGCACAACTATGGATTTAAAGTATTTTAAAGAGGGCTGAGAGAATGAGATCATCCTAACAAGAGGATGCGACAAAGAAAGAGTGAATGTTGAAAAAGCCTATTATACACAAAGGAGAACAGTCACGGTGTAATTAGGTGTAACAGACAGCTGTACAGAACTCAATCGGTGCTCTGTTCATGCCGCGATTGAATTAAGAAAATGAAATGTTACTACGTTGGATAAAGCAAATGCTTTTAGTACCTTTGTATATGTTCCATAAGACAAATGGAGAATCGATGAGTGAATAGCAGAATGAATGCTTGGGCGATTCGATGCTTTTGTTCAACAGACTAACTACTCGTTTGAATATTAATTCATTCACAAAAACTGCTCCCCACTGGGCACATTAGTAGAACATATAAAATGCAAAACAATGCCGGCGTAAACATCAAGAATGCTTCATTGCGTATCTAAAGAGCTCACCAGCACAAAAGCGATCGGATTGTTGTCTTAAACACAAACACAGTGTTGATCGAGTCTGGTGGAAAAAAATGCGTGATCCAAACGAGACTAGGTCACGAGACAAATAAAAAATAGCTTAATCTTCGTAGAGATTCCTTTTTTATATTTGCTGTTTGGCACGGCAAGGAGTCGAAAAAGGGTATCATCAAGCGGAGAGTTCAACTCATCTCTCTTAACACGTCAAAGACAGATTCGAACTTTATTTCGAAGACCATTTATCCTGCGTAAGGGGGAAAGGGAGGGAAGACCAGACCTCAACGCTCGCTGGGTATAGTTGAATAAGTGATGAGCAAATGATCGCGCCTAACATCAACTCACCATAGCTAAAGTGATGCAATCTGGCAGCGCCAGTGCCAGCAACCATCGCAGAAAAAAACTTTCTATCCCACAGTAAATGGCTTCCAACCACTTCTAAATTTGGCTGTGATAAGAGCTAAGTTCCGGTCAGGAAAGCTGAGAGAACGGAAACAAAAAACGGAGGAAAGTATGTAAGGAAAAGTACTGTAATGCCTCACCCCATCCTCGCTTCGTATTTCCTTCAAGTTATTTCGTTAAAACTCATGTAATCGACTTTTTGGCATTAGTAACCAACACTGAATAGAAAACTGGATCGACATATAATCAGGGTAAGTTGGAGGATGCAGGTAAAGCTGGCAAAGACTTGATTTTTTTACACTCCTCGATAAAAAAACACCCAATAGAAGGCGAAGTCGTGGCTGACTTTATCGTTTTGAACGCGACTGACTGACATCAAGGCTACTTCGACAAGCAAAATAATTAAGCAGTTCCCTGAAATCATACCAACCTTACACAGTGGAAGCTACAGTATATGAAAAAGCTAAAATGTGACAAAAAAATTCGCCAATTGCAGACAGCTTCCAGTCACTAATTCCAAGTTCAAATGAAGCCAGACAAATGAACGAGATGTGCTTAAAGTGTTTCGTAAATGAGGTAATGATTGGGTTGAGATGAGAATAAGAACGACTAGGATCAGAACATTAAATGCGTAACATGATCGAGTGGAGAGGAACTTACCTGCCTTTTTAAAATTCTTAGCAGTTCGTTCTGCAAGTCTGCAGTAGCGGGTATTGTGAGCGATTGAGCAGCTTCACATACTCCATAGACGGAGATGGACTCCACACCTACACACACAGTCATTCGAGTGCGGAAACTTGAGTAGCCCACAGAATTGAACGTCACACTGACCCCAGAAGAAAGTGGAGAGGCAATGCTGTGCCATAGAGTAGTCACGCACATTCCCACCGACGCCGTCACTGTTCCATCCCCACCACCACGAGCAAATTGTGTCAAGCAACGCGCCACCCGCTGTCTCAGCACCCTATGTCGCGCCAGCCTCACTATCTGCATCAACAAACCGTCTCCTGAGCCGAGAATACAGGCAATGGCAGCGGGAGATGCTTGACTTAATCGTAGAGCGTGCTCCAGCCCACTCAACGTCAACCCCGAAGACGTTACCTCATCCATAGAAGCTGGTACAACCTGATGCTGTTGTTGTTGCTGTTGGACGTGCCCGCTCCCCCAGTCGTTAAAATATGCATAACGCTCCTGTCCCACTGGTATAGCAAATGCTTGATGAGGGTTGCCAGGTAATGACCCGGAGACGGAGCGGAAGGTCTGGATCTGCGATGATATCCAAGCAGAGGCCGCCGGACCCCCAAATCCTGCAACACAGGCGGTGATTATGGGCATCCCACCATCTCCGTTTCGATTTAGAGCATTACGAAGCGTAATTGTTGCCCCTGCGGCACGTAAACGACGGGGAACTTGAACCGGACCAGTGGGGGGGTTAGGCACACTGGCAATATTTGACCAGGAATGGATATGCTGATAAAAGAGAATGCGCTTTAGTTGAGTACTAAGGCCTGGATGATTTTCCTCCTCCTCTTCATTGCATTCGTCATCAACCCTTCTCTCAAGTCTGACCGAAAGCTGGACTCCAGGTAATACAGTAGCAACGACCTTCCCCTAAAAATAAAGTAGCCACTGAATATTTGGAAGTATAGTGCCAGCCAATTTTTGCCAACTAACGAGAGACGAAAAAGCCACCAAGTCGTTTTTGGTCTCATCCATCCCAATCATTGAAGCCTCATACGAGAGAGTCGACAAAATTTCTCGACACATGAGTAGATTTTGAGCTAGACATAGTCGATCAGATTGGGACATTGGTGGAGAATAAGTATACGACACTGCATTGGCTCGAATACATGGCTTCAGGAAATGATACCAATTGTTTGGATGTTTTGAGTTCAGATGCCTGATTACAACACGAAGGCGTCCAGTACAAAGATCCTTGTTGAGCAATGACTCCATCGTACTGCTAAACTTCACCTGCGCATCATAAAAACAACTAAAGGATGACAATCTAACCTTAGTAACATCAAACAGACCGTTAGAGTCGAATTTGGAGTAGTCAGATTCGAAAACCTCAAAATTACCACCTTCTTTGGCACGCGAACCGATACAGCGGAGGCTTGCGTCTCCCAGAATAACGTTTCGCCCCAGTTTGAGGCGCCATGACTTTCGTAACTGCATAAGTCCTTCATGGTAAAGGATGGACTTTTTACCATCTGCAAAACGCTGCTCGGCTTGAGCAATTTCGACGTGCCTTGAACGGAACCGCTCCGCCCCTTTTAACAGAATGCTACTGGCAGCAGCAAGAGCCTAGTTTACAGGTCAATGGAAATAGCTTCCATGCAAACCATTTTCTTCCCACTAAGACAGGTGATGGTGTGCAAACCCACATTGCACCCTGTAGCGTCCATATCATTGTCCTGATCACTGGGAGCGACTTGACAAAGAGAGAGACATTTAGTCTCCTTTAGGACGGCCATGAGTTCAATAAAAGCACAGACCTCCGTGTAAGCACTCCTAGCATTTATGCAGAATTAAACGAGGGCCCCTAGATACCTGATTTGATCTCGGAGAAGTTTCCACGTTTTATCAGGAATCCTGAAGCCAGCATTCCTGTCTGACGTCCCAATTGAGGTCTGTTTCCCAAAATTCTCGTCAGAAAAATCAATACCATTTACAATCCTTTGGAAGTTTTCAGCTGCAGTCAAAGGTCTAAAGGCTACGTATCTGATAATAAAAAATAAAACCTTTCTACGATTTCTTGCCCATCATTTAGAATCTCAAAGACTTTAAATTCACAAAGGGCTTCAATGGGCAAGCAATTTTTCCCCTTCCCTTGCATTTCGACCAAATAGACCTTCAGGCCCCAGCACCTATCAATGCTGGCGCCAGAACAGGCGAGCATGTCAAAGAGATGGGTAAACTAGTCGAGCTACTTAAAACGCACTTTACTCAGTCGATGCCATTAGAGCTGCAATTTATTATTTTGTTCGGAAAGCGCAATAAGTTGACTTTACAAATGTAAAAAAGTTAGCTGCTGATGGTGCCCAAAAGCGTCTACCAATTTATTCGATGGGACGAGTATCTATTAAAGATATTTTGCCCTTAGGGCTATTTTAGTAGCCTCAATTATTCTGTGTCGAGTGTATACATTCTGCCATTGATAGCGCTCGCCTCCATTTACACAGATGTTTCGCAAGCTGCATCTTTTGCATGTTTATAAAAGAAAATGTCTCCC